>CAJUYI010000153.1:0-71862 GCA_910591695.1 Galerucella pusilla
CAAATTATTGATATTCTGTTGAGGAATATTTCGCCAATCTTCTTGGGCCGCATGAAGAAGTTCTTGTACACTCCTGGGTGGATTTCTGCATGCTGCCACTGCCCTGACAAGCATGTCAAAGCATGCTCTATGGGATTCATGTCAGGAGATAGGGCAGGCCAGTTCAAACGATTGATCCCTTCAGTCTCAAGATACTTAGTTACAACTCTGGTCCGATGAGGTCGGGCATTATCGTCCATAAAAACGAAGGAATTGCCAACAGCTGCGCACCATAGTCTCACGTGAGGATGTAGAATCTCTCTGAGATACCTATCACCAGTCATCGTTCCCTCCACATGAATTAATTCAGTGCGATCATTCAACATAATACCAGCCCAAAACATAGTACTTCCTCCTCTGAAGGGCGGCACGGGGCGAGCATGGGCAGACTGAGCAACTTTCGTTGGATCCCGCCACACACGTATTCGATGGCTATCTTGTACGAAACAAATCCTTGTCTCGTCGGAAAAAACACCGAATTCCAAAATTCTTCAGGCAAGGCCGCGTGTTCTTGAGCCCACTGTAGTCGGCGAACTCTGTGCTCAGGTTGTAGTCTGGGCACTCTTATTGGTCGGCGACACCTCAAACCTGTCGCAAGTATTCGTCTTCGTAATGTCGAGATCGATACTTGAACTCCCAACGCATGTCTCATCTCATCTATTTGGAGTGCTGGTATTGCCATGGTCGGGTTTCTTCGGATAGTTAGGTGGATATAGCGGTTCTACCGCTGATTAGTAACACGCCTCCTGCCGCTTCTAGGTCTATCACGAAGAGAATTGATCTGGAGATACCGGTCCCATCCACGACACATCACTTCGCCAAACGCCAACTCTGTTAGCCAAGAACCTTTGAGAATGACCTTCTTCAACTAAAGCCACTATTCTTGCACGGTCAATCTCACTTATGACTTGACGATTCATGTTTGCACTTGAAATCGTGAAAATCAAATGCCTTGAATGTTAAAATGATCGCACTAAAAATGTTATCTTACAAAAAAAAAACAGTAAACATCTGTATATTGCAAAAAATATGGAACATATTGAAATGGTAAACATTGATAAACAAGTCAACAAAAAATTGTTAGCGCAAAAAAATTCCTTCTCATCCGAAGAAGGTGATGCAAAACTTTTGAATCTATATGTATTTTGAGAATTCAGGGATAGTAGTAGCTCAGCAAAAACTTGTGCAACATAATTTTGTATACCCAGAAGATTGTCTTTAACATATTTGCTGTTTGAAATTACCTATGAAGATAAAATTATTTGAATATAAATGCCTTCAGTTTAAAATTCGCGCTCAACCAAAAATGACTGATGACATAAGGAGTATGCTCATAATATATCGAAAACTGACAGTGTACACGTCAATCAGACGACGGGATAAACGCTTCTTGTGGTGCGTTTGTGAATTATTTTTAATTTTTGTTCTAAATTTGGCTGGTAGTGGAGAAAATTGTATAAACACCATGGTGATAAAGACATTTATAAACCTCGCACCTTATTCCGCTCGGGGCAAAGCACCTCGCGAAATAATTTTGGTACGCGGTCAATAATAATAGTCTCCACCACCTTGATGTATAATATACTATTATCGCCAACCGTCAGTGAAGCCGTCAATTATCAGATTGATTTCCGGAAGTAGACAAACAGTTAACCTTCCTTTGCTTTGTTCCTTGCGACAGGTAAAGTATTTTGACTTTGACATTATACTCGAAAATCATTATCTGTCAGTGTCACGCTTCTCCCTATTACGGCTCGATAATAGTATTCTTGCGATTTATTTATAAAAAATTATCGTTGGGGCTCCTTTGACTTCAGGAATTAACTTTTATAATGCTGCAGGGTGTACCTTCAATTTAAATACCTATTACAAATAATAAGTAGATTTGTTCTATATTTGCTGTTCACTTTGTCATAATAAAATGCAATGAAATATACCTCAGTTTCTTACATTCTGAATTCTGAGCAGTTTGCGATAAAATTTTGTATGCACCACGTCAGAAAAGTGTCTTTATCGGACTCGCCTGTTATTCGCCTCGCTTCGCTCGTCTCATAATTTCAGACTCGTCCGATAAAGAATCACTTTACTGCCTTGGTACATAAATAACTATTGTATAATTGTTGATACAAATATATCTATTGAACGTATGAAAGTTTGTTGCTTGGCAATTTTTCGATTGACATCTTTGACGAAATCTTAAGCCATGAGGCGGCTGTGGTGACAAACACTCCATAAAACACAGTTATAACACTTTGAAGTACAAATTTTTCTAATCTCCAGTCCGTCTAACGTTGGTTTGACCTTTTCTTTCCACTTGAACAAATAGAGGTGAGTGGGAAAGCTAACCGAATAAAATATTTTCACTTTTTGTGCTTCAAGCACGCCACCATACAAGAAGAAATGGGTGTATTAGCTTGAGTTTATAACTTTCGCGTGAATGATAAATTGTACATAATTCAGGTCTGAATGTCATAAATTGTTGACAACTTGGATATAAAATTATGTAAATAACTATTACATAGTTACATTATGGTTGAAAAAGCTCCTAATTGGAAATGCCACAATTTTATACTATGCAATTTTTAAGAAACGTCCAATGGTCAGTCCTCCCTATATTTGAAAAAAAGAAAGTAATCTTTATCTAGCTCCAAGCTAATTACAAACAACTAATTCTAATTATATACAATTTACAAAAGAAAATAACTTAAAACTAAAATGTCCCATCTCTAAGGAATAAACTCACATTTTCATTGAATATGTACACATGTCATTTTTTTACTGTTTTTAATATCAGTTGGTAGCGAATTGTGAACTCTAAGCCCATCAGAGAACAGTTATTTCATAAGAAATAATTTACTTGTAAATTATAGATTATGTGTTAATACTGAGGCTTATCTTGGGCTAAAGGTATATTATTTTAAATCGTTCAAAACTGCCCTGGGATATCCTTAGCGACATTCCCACAAGGCAGCGCTCAGAAATATGGCTACACATTTAAAAAAAACCGGACCCGAAACAAACTTAACACAATGGCTCAGATACTGTATACACAAGATACAAAATAAATGCATAAATTTATTTTACGTAATTAGTGGGATATGGACAATATTAACGCACGCATGTGAAGTTTGCAAGACGAGGCCTTAGGCCGAGTCGTGTAATCACATAAGTGCGTTAATAATTCTTATCACACGTGTTACGTACAAAATTTTATGTTATCAAATTTTCAAAATTGAATGAACAAAAATCTTTAAAAATGAGCTCAAGCGAAGACAATCTCCTTTCGGAAATTGAAAATGCAGCTTCCAGTGTTATTTTAAATATTTAATCCTGGTATTAATATGTCCTGGTATTAATATGATTCTAGATTCTCATTACCGCACTAGTGCGGTAATATACGTCATTATGACACTGAAAATAGTGTCAAATCCTACTCGTTACATGACAGTTGTAGATAAAGTATTATTTTGTCACCAGATATTGGATATATTACTTATTATATTACCAGCAAAAGTTAAAGCCCTTAACGAAAACTTGTGAGTGCAAAAGGTGTTAAACTCAACAAAAATCTGATGGTGTCTCAACTTTAATTGTTAGTGGTGGACAGTATCATAATAGAAGATCAATTTTTTTTAATGTTTTTTTTATGTCGATTTGAAAAGTCAACTTATGGATGATTTAAGTAGTACGCCATATTTTATGATGTGACGTACATACCCTAGAAACGGTCTTACTCACATAAGGGTGACATAGGATCACAATTCTGTTATCTTCATTTGTCAACGTTGGGGTGTTGGTTTTAAGCCATGGAGGTAAAAGAGAGAGGAGAGAACATAACAGTTTAAAGAATCATCGACCAAAGTGGCTTCTCAATATATAATATATAATAATAATAATTTTATTCACCATTTTATATAAAATACATTCAGAAAATGATGAATAGTTTACCTAGTAAATAAAAAAAATAACTTACGAGGTAAATTACCTGTATGTAAGTACAATAGAATATAAATAAATAATATAATATATGATTACAAAGTTATTGTTTTCTATGGAAACACAATTAAGAATATATGGATATTGATTAACTTCACCCGACAATTTCCCAATATTTCAACATCATTATTAACCTAGCAAATTTTGTATCATTCATATGCTAGATCCCATTAGGTACGGATCGTTAAGTCTTTATATCTATTCCAAATTTAAAAACGTGTTTTTTGTCATCATTTAAAATGTGATAACAAAACTTGTAAAAGTGCTGTCTTTACTACAAAACTGGTAAATATTCTTTCGATTTATTTATTGGTGTTGGGAAACAATAGGCCAGTCATTGAGTTATAGACTGTCTTCTGAGCTGAGATTTATATCTATTTAAATTATATCTATTGTTTGTGATTTTGGTATCCAGGATCACATCAATATGTCTAACCCCTCACAACCACTGCTATTAAATACCACCACTTCCCAAACCCTTAATATTCAATTTACCACGATAAACTCTAACTCCCCAAGATCACCGGTATCTTATGCTGCGGCTACTTCAGAAAGACCTCCTCCTCCCCAAGTACCATCTCGTGATCAAGCCATCATTATGCCTTCTATCCCCAACACTGTACTATTCGATTACATCAAAGCTATAGGTAACATTGTTTCTCCCAAAAACGTTCATTTCGCTTCCAGAATCTCTCATGGCCGCATATGTATATATTTATCATCTACCACTCAAGTCGATGAGCTTCTAAAATCACATCAAAACATCTTAGTTAATTCCAATGTAATTCCTATTCGTCGCCTTATTTCCCTTCCTCACCCCGTTATTGAAAAAGCCCTTCTCGACCTTGGTTTAACACTAACTTCTCCTATTTCATATGTCAAATGTAGCTCGCCTAATGACGAATACGCACATGTCCTCAGCTTCCGACGTGTAACCTACGTTCTGCCCACCAGTGATGATTTCTCACTTCAAACGTCGATTCTTGTTACGCATGAAAATACATCACACAGAATATTTATTTCTGCAGATAAAATTGAATGCTTGTACAACGGAGACCTTACATGCAGAAGATGCAAAAAGGATACCGAAACAGCTCTGCATATACTATGCAACTGTGAGTCGCTGGATCACAGAAGGCAGAAACTTTATGGTAGAACCCAAATGACTCCAGAAGACTTCTACAATCAACCAGCTAAGAACCTGTATGAGCTAATACAGGGAACGGATTGGCTGAATAGGTTGTAGTCAGAACACTAGGAGTATCCACAATAAGCCCAGGAGGCTGAGGTGTTACCGGCGAAAGGACGGCTCCGAAGGAAAAAAAAAATTGAATGCTTTCTTTGTAAACAGGCTCGACACACAGCTGAATCTTCCCACTCTTCCCACGACCTTCCTCCCCTGTTAAACACACCTGTCACTCATGAACCTTCCTCTTCAGCTGTCCCTGCTACTACTGATACCACTTCAGACAACCCTAAATTAACTTCTGAAGTACCAGTCGCTCCCTCCTCTCCTATACCTGTCGAAAAACATCCCCGCTCAAGAAACAGCATTCCTGACTCTCCACAATCTTCATCACCATCCAACACTCCTCTCGATAATACCAATCCAATGCCTCCTCCAGAATTCACAATACCTAATCCGAAAAAACCTGCCAAAAAAAGAACCAAAAAATCTAAACTTGCTGACGATGATTGTCGCAGTCTAAGCCCCGAATCCCGTTCTATCATACAGAATCTCCATGACCTTAAAATCAATCATCAGCGTAACCTAAGAAACTTTGAAGGATATTATTACATCCGTACCAACTGTGTGAGAGCTAGTGGTGGTTCTTCTATATTTGTATCTAGCGACATATACTCATCTCATCTCCCTCTAACCACCAATTTGGAGGCAATTGCTGTCACCGCTTGGTGCCCTAATAAGCTAACCATTTGTAGCATTCACATTCCTTCTGACATCTCTCTAAATGAAGAAGACCTAACCGACCTAATTTTTCAGTTCTCCCACCCTTACATCCTTGTTGGTGACTTTAATGCACACCACACCTTATGGGGCTGCACCCGTAATTGCTCTAGAGGCAAAGCTGTAGAAAACGTAATAAACTCCTCCGGAACCTGCTTGCTGAATACAGGACTCAAGACTCACTTTAACATATCCTCCGGCTCCTTCTCTGCCCTTGACCTCAGCTTATGTGACCCCAAAACTGCACTTTCCCTTACTTGGCAAGTTTCCGATGATCTTCATGATAGCAACCACTTTCCCATTATTATATCTAATAATTATATTAAAGAATCTATCTCTAGAAGCTTCTGGCACTTACAAAATGCAAACTGGCCTGAGTTTACTTCTCTTTCTCAAACTTATTTATCCTCCCCAATAACCTTTTCTACAAATATAAATGACACTCTAAAAATGTTTACTGATGGCATACTTGCTGCTGCCGACGCTCACATAGGTAAAACAATCACTTCCTCGGCACGCTGTGCCTTGGTGGAATTCAGCTTGCGAAAATGCCATCCGCGAGTCCAAACACGCTCTTAACAGGTTTCGACGATATAGATCACAAGAAAACCTTCTCCTACACAAAAATCTAAGAGCTAAAGCAAAGTACATAATCAAGCAAAGCAAAAAATCCTCTTGGCAAAACTATACCTCCTCTTTGGATCATAATACAAATCCCAGTCAAGTCTGGAAAAAAATTGCTCAAATTCAAGGCAAGAAAACCAACACCAAAATTTCCTCCTTAATACTTAATGATACTGTTATCTCCGAAAACCAAGCAATTGCCGACTCCCTCGCTCAAGTCTTTGAAGACAAATTTAATACACGTATCCCCATCTCCATCTCCCCCAATTCACATATTCAGCCTTCCTCCTCTCTTCAGTCAAATCCTCGTGATGTTGCGTCTATCAACTCCCCTTTTAACCTGAAATCTGCATTGTCTACATGTAGAAATTCAACTGCCGGCCCTGATGAGATCCCTTACATCTTTCTCAAAAAACTTTCCAATCCATCTCTCTCTAAGCTTCTCGATATCTACAACCTTATCTGGAATACTCATCTGTTCCCTGACGCATGGCGCAAATCTATAATCATTCCAATAAAGAAAGCAGATCAATTCACCTTATCGTCTAATTCCTTCCGACCGATCTCACTTACTTGCACAACCTGCAAGCTCCTGGAGAAAATGATCAACAGAAGACTCCTTTGGTTCCTTGAAAAGTACAAAATCATTCCTAATGCCCAATCCGGCTTCCGGTGACATCGATCCACTCGCGACAACCTTGTTCTTCTCCAAACACACATTTCTACAGCAGTAAATAATCACCAAGACGTCGTTGCAGCCATCTTTGACATCGAAGGTGCCTTTGACTCGATATCTAGGATTGCAATTCTAAAAACTTTTCCAATACAATCTCCATGGTAACATTCTATCGTTCATCAATAATTTTCTAAATTGTAGAACATTCAGAGTTTCTGCTAATGGTAAACTCTCCTCACCTCACCCACAAAATGCTGGAGTCCCTCAAGGATCAGTATTAAGCTCTACCCTATTCATCCTCACAATAAACGAACTCTGTGACAATTTTCCTGCACCCATAAGACACGTACAATATGCTGATGACCTAATTGTGTATTGCCATGGTAAATCGATCTCAGCAACTTGCAAACTCCTTCAAACCGCAGTAAACCTTCTACAAGATAGATCTACTCACTTTGGATTATCCTTATCCCAAAACAAATCCAAAATAATCAAGTTTTCAAGAAGAACATCTCCTCCTTTACCTCACATTTTATTCAATAACATACTCCTGCCCATTGCGAATCAATGTAAAATTCTTGGAATAACCTTCGACTCCCGACTTAACTGGAAACACCATATCCATGAACTCAAAGACATCTGTATGAAGAGACTAAATATACTTAAAACCCTCAGTCACTTTCACTGGGGTTCCGACGAAATCGTATTATTAAGAGTATACAGAGCTCTCATCCGATCAAAACTTGATTATGACTGCTTTATTTAAATGTCTGCCACCAAATCTGTCACTGATTCACTGAACTCTGTACACAATACCGCTCTTCGTCTCTGCCTTGGTGCCTTTCGCTCTAGCCCTGCTGATAGTCTCCACATTGAAGCTAATGAGCTACCCCTACCCCTAAGACGCCAATCCCTACTCCTCTCATATGCTGCCTCAGTATCCTCCAATCCTCTCAATCCTGTTCACTCGCTTTTCACTACGACTAATCCCCCTACTTACCCTCGAACAATTATAAAATCTATCCCCCAAATACTCACTCCTTTACTCAAAGATACCGACCTTTCTCTGACCTCCCCGCTCCCTCTACCTTCTTCTCCACCTTGGACCAAAAATATCCCTACAATCGATACCTCACTTATCATTTATAATAAGCATGAATCTCCCACTGCACTTATAAAGAAAGCATTCCTAGAATTACTACAAAAAAAACCTTATGATTTAATACTCTACACAGACGCTTCCAAAACTGACTCCGGTGTTGGTTGTGCAGTTTCCACGAAGCATGAACTCATAAGCTCCTTCAGCCTACCTATAGTGTGTAGCGTTCACACAGGCGAGCTACAAAGCATTTTTCAAGCTTTCAAAAGCATCCACCTACCCCACAAAAATATTGCAGACAGCACAGACTCCCTTTCCTCCACTCAGTCAATCAAGTCAATCTTCACTGACCACCCAATTGTCCAGAATATACACGACATCTATCAAACTCTCGTTGCTCAAAATATAACAGTCTCTCTCATCTGGCTTCCATCTCACATCGGCATTGATGGTAACGAAACTGCGGACCGCCACGCGAAAAATGCTACCACTAATAACGACTCAACACACATTGTCCAAATCGCAACCGACCTGAACATCCACTTCAAAAACGCTACACAAGATTCTTGGCGACACCTGTGGCGCAATAGTACGACAGCACTTCATGATATCCATCCATCCACTTCTCCTCTCTCCCTGAACTTCTTAACCTGGAGAGAGGCTACTACAATCAGAAGAATCCGAATCAGTCATACCAAACTCTCACACGGATATCTGATGTCTTCAGGAAATCGTCCCGTTTGCCATAGCTGTAACGATATTGTGACCGTTAAGCACATACTGACGGACTGAAAACAATTTGCTGCTATATACAAACAACTTGATCTTATGCCCAACCTCAAGGAAATGCTTCACTGCCCTACCGAAATCAAGAGTCTTACAGTTCCTGAAAGCTACCAACCTATACTGTGCAAAAATAAAAAAAAATAAAAAAAATTTTGTATTTTTTGCCTTGATAATTTTGTTAGTAGTTTTTCGAGCTCTTTTTTGATATTTTTGTAATTTATTTCGCAGCTTTGTTGTTGAAAAAATAAATTCAAAACTTTTGGTCCAAGGTAAGCAAATCCTCTTTGTCCCAAAGATTTAAAGGTAAAACATAGATACCCTGCAGTCTCGTAATATATGAATGATTGCCAGTTGAAAGTAATGTACCGTTTGAAAATTGGTATTCACATATATCTGAAAGGAGAATAGTTGACGACAATCAAAAACTTCTGTTTCTTTGTATAATTGATCACTAGAATATATTCTGTTTCTACCAAGAATCATTTCTAAAAACCTTCGTTGAAGAACCTCAAGGGGGTTCAAGTAAGTTCCACATACGCCACCCCAACCTTTGATTCCGTATCTTAGGTGAGACTCTACTAGACTTTTGTATACTATAATTTTTTGCTTTAAATCAAGAATATCTGAAAACTGTCTAAATCTTAAAGTATTGTTCTAAGTCTTTTCAATAAATAATCAATATGAGCATTCCATTTCAGACTACTATCAATAATTATCCCTAGATATTTAATTTTTCCCGTTGGCTCAATTTTTATGTTATTTTTGATAATTAGGTCGAAAGTTGGGAGAGAAATTTCTTGGGAGCTAAAAGGTATGTAAAATGTCTTTCCGAAGTTTATGGATAGGAGTCTGTCGTCAAGCGATCCCTTAAGTTTTTCTAAATGTTTTTCTACCTTAGTTTCCAATTTTCAATTAAGGCCGACTTCCGTGAACAAACCAGAGGCGTGCAGTAAATTAGTCAATCAGGGGAAACAAAAAACTTTTATGGGTGGTAATTTTTATTGTTAGAGAATTGATTGCAGATTTTTGTACATTTAAAAATTTTATAACACTATTGTACAACTCAATATCAACTTAAATTTATACTAATAGGTACTTATGAATAATCTTTCTAATACTGTAAATCACTATTTTTTTAACATGGCTTTTCAATTTGACACATTTCAGTAAGTATATTAAGGTATCTATGTTGAGACGAGAATTGATGACTAATGTCAATAATGTGGCTTCTCAATATGGCGACTTCCGCAGAAAGTTGGTTAAATCACTACCACGCTTAACTTCCCTCCTTTTCTTTTACCTCGTTGTTTTTAGCTGACTGTTTCTCCTAGAGGCAGGAGTTTGAGAAAGGAGAGGTAAGCATACCAGTTTGTTATCTTCTATGACTTATTGCATTTTTGATTGAAGAATTTTAGGGCGGTGCTCCTCTGAATTTTAAGGAGATATATGCAGTTTGGGTTTGCTCCTAGGTAGAAGATTTGGTCGCTAAAAATTTCATCTCTATTCGGATGGATGGAAAGTTTTTTCTAAATTCAGAATTTGGGTGGAAGGTTTCTTAGGTTGAAGGGTTTGAATTGGAGTTGTTGATGGTGATGTATTGTGGAAGGATGATTTGGAAGGAGTCCAAACTGAGGCTTCTCCGTCGATTTGGCTGAGAATGGTTGCTTTGTTGACTGAGAAGGTCAGCGAGAAATTTTGATAGGAAAACACAGCTATTTGACAGCTTAGGCATAGGCTTAGACGATCTTTTCATGATTCGGTGATCGCCAGAAAGTTGATTGTGGGTGGTTTTGGCGTCAATATTTGACGAGATCGGTGAGAAGAGGTGATTTGACGGGGATCTCCATCAACGGGTGAAGTTTAGATTTTTCCTTGCTGGATGTCTTGGGGTGTTTTCAAAGAAGGAAGTTGAGGTTTTGGTTGGAGGTAGTTCAGGAAATTCGTCGTTAATGTCATTGTCTTCGCTCTAGCTCTATCATGTTGCGAAAAAAGAGGAAGGTTTTGCCACATTGTTACACTATTGCATCGAATATCACCGTTATAAGTACTATAGCGTGGTTTCTGAGAAGAAAACAGCTCTGGGTGCTGTTTTTGGTTAGCAACAAGCCAGCTCGGAGCCCGTCAGCATGTAAAAGAAAGATAAAAAGTAGGATATTGAAGCTGTCATTTTCCAAAATCGTGTGTGCTATGTATACACATTCAAAGACAGAAAAGCCTTCAATCGTCTGTCTCTTTCTA
This sequence comes from Galerucella pusilla, assembly GCA_910591695.1. Taxonomy (NCBI): domain Eukaryota; kingdom Metazoa; phylum Arthropoda; class Insecta; order Coleoptera; family Chrysomelidae; genus Galerucella; species Galerucella pusilla. Next base: position 11,425 of record CAJUYI010000153.1, read on the forward strand.
TCTCACATATTGCATATCGGAAAATTTTGATGTTTCGTCGTTTCTCGTTCTCACTTTCCCGAACTGGATATTTTTCGAATTAATTTTAATGGAATTAGAAAATACAATAATCAATACCCTAGTGACAGTCAACAAGTATAACGATTACATCCGGAATATGAAATGTTCTCGTCAGTTCATACTACGTGGGCTACGAATAATGATGGCTCATTGTATAGGACTCTATTCACTGACAAAGAACGGTTTGGTGAGAAATCGAATAAAGAACTCGAGCGACTCACATTTTGAACTAAGAAAAATCCACTCACATTTTGCAGTTCTAGTTGACAGTAAACATTTTTTGTGAATGTTTGTGTTCTTCAATAGACCGCTAGCAGATGTTGTAGGTTCGAAATTTCACGAAATATTTCACTTTTCATTTGCTGGTCGGACTTATAAAAAAAATTATATAACAGTGCATTTGAGCTCGTTGCAAATGAAAACTGTCTCAGCTAAAATTGTACTAATATGCATTTTCGGTAGATAAACTATCCAGAACACTTCAGTAAAAAGGTAATTTTCCGAAATTACCGGATTCGCGAAATACCGTTTTTTTATTAAATAACATTTTAACAAATAACACATTTATGAAAACAGTTTAGTAACTTCAAAACTTAGAGTAAAATATTATGAATATGGCCACCATTATTGTTTACCACTTCTTGAAGTCGTCTGCGCCATAAATTGATAGCCCCATTTATTGCACCCTGTTCAAAATTGTTCCAAGCAAACTGCACTCTTTCTTTGAGCTGCTCGATTGTTACAAATTGTTGTCAGTCATACAAATTTTGTTCGAAAATTCCCCAAATTGAATGATCAACCATATTTAATTATGGGCTGTTAGTTGGCCACATTTATAATATTTTTCTTTAAGTTTTAAAGTTACTAAACTTTTTTCATAAATGTGTTATTTTGTTAAAATGTTATTTATCAAAAAAATGGTATTACGCGAATCCGGTAATCTCGGAAATTTTCCTTTTCACTGAAGTGTTCTGGATAGTTTATCTACCAATGGAGCATATTAGTACAATTTTAGCTAAAACAGTTTTCATATGCAACGAGCTCAAATGCACTGTTATATAATTTTTTTGAGTATATTATTTTTGCTTTCAAATTCACAGTCATGTTGAGGACATGTTAGGTTATTAGCCCCGCAATAAGAAAATAAATCGCACAAAAAACAAAAAAAATATTTTCATTAAAAAAATGTTCTCCTTTATTTCGGCCCACATTGTAGAAACAGGAAGTTAAGTTCATGGTGCTACAGTATTTCTGGCAAACATTCTCTCTATCAACATGGAGGCCAATGGATCCTCATATTTTCAGATAGTCAGGCAGCACTAAATCCATTAGTATGGCCCCAGATCAGAGCCATACTGGTCTGGGACTGCCTACAAACACTATCAACGCTGGCATATCTTCTTAAAGTAGCTCTTAACTGGGTCCCGAGGTACAAGGTTCTTGTGGGCACTGAAAAGGCAGATACCCTAGAAAAGCTACGGTCTTGAACTGCAATAACTGGTCCTGATCCAGTCGGTCAAGTGGACGGTTGGATAGGAACTTGAATAATCGTGACGACGCATTGCCGATTATTTAGCCAGGGAAGCGGCTGGACTGGAAATTTCAGGACCAGGTGACACCTACGGCCTGACGACTTCGACAATTGCGGAACTAGCCAAACGTTACACCTATCCTCAATCCCTTAAAAAATGGGATTAAACCGTGGTCAGTTCTACCAAAAAATCGTCGCGATCAAGTGCTACTAACACGGCTACGTTTAGGTCATACCCGGCTAACTCACAGTTATCTATTCGACAAAGGTCCCGAACCAAAATGTAATTATTGTGGCTTAAAGCTAACTATCAAGCACCTACTTGTTGAATGTCCCCAACTAACACAACAGCGACAACTGGCACAACTCTCCAACAATCTGATGTATTAGGAAGTCTTGCTAGGATCACCCTGGGTGACCCTGGGAAGCTGGCGCCGAGAAAATATTTTAACAGTACGATTTCTGACTGGCCACTGTCAGCTGAGGAAACACCCCCATACTATGGGGATAGTGGACACACATCTATGCAGGATGTGTGAACAGGAAGATGAAACTGTCAGGCATGTCTTATGCGAGTGTCCGGAGTTATTGTCGATGAGAGAGTGTGTGTTTGGTGAGTGTTGGCCTACACCTGCCAATATGTCTCCTAGTGACCTGTCCACCATCCTGGGAAGGACAGGATGGACGATGACCTAAGAAGACAACTTCTCGGGAGGATGTACAATGGGTCACATGAGGCCTAAGTGCTGTGAGCCTACACTCACCCTTCCCACTCTACAGATACAGAATCGTGACAAAGAATTATTTTTTGTTGACGTTGTGTATTATCCATTATTTATATAAATGATAGCTTATACTAGTGGCAGTTATGTAAGTAGCTGTTAAATTTTAATGAAAATTTTTCGACAGTTCCAAGCACCAATCGAATTTCCTCATTTTTAATCATATGAACAATTTCACCCAATCATGTCAACATTACACTGATAACAGACCATGGGCTATTTTCACGTTGCTATGGATACATAGGTATTGATTTATTTCGATTTTGAAGTCTCAAATATTTATGCCCGGTTGCACCAACCAACCGTAAAAACAGTCGATACAATAACCGTTGATCGACCGATTAATCGATGATTCTCCGATTTTCCAAAATAGCAGTTGCACCGGAAAAATTTACAGTTGGTATTTGAACCGACCGTTGAATGTGAAGTGAAGTGAGCGTTTGAACTATAACCCTACATTATACGTATTGTCAATGTCACATAAAATATAATATGTAAAGAAAGGAGAAAATAAATTGAAAAATAAAAATAAGTATGGTTGCAAATTTACTCCAATTGTAATTAATTTATGTAATACTACATTTTTATTATATATAATTGAAGTAAGCTCAAAATATATTTGTTACATTCGAATTTCAAAAAAAGTGTTAATCAAATGAATTCGTAATGCATTCCCATTTCGTTCCAATTCAGAATCTTCAATTTTATTTTCAATATGTTGATCCCAATCAATTCCAAAAATGTTATCGTTTTCTATAGCTAAATTATGTAATACAGATGTGCCAATGATTACCCTTGATACATTTTCAACCTATATTTGCATTATCACAGATAAAACAGGAAAGCGTTGTTTCCAAATTCCAAACAGTATTTCAATATCATTTGTAGTAGATACTAATATGTGAGTTCTGATAATTATTTTGGGATTGTTTTTTGGGGTTACCCAGTGGTGTCATTAAGTGGTTTGTGCACATGTACCCTCCGATGCCTATCAAATCCCGGATAGCTTGCTACTATATCTGGAATCTTAAATTTCATATCACCAATCAGTTGCACATTGATGGAGAATCAGCCCTTACGATTTCTATTAACAGAATCTTTATAAGGGTGCAGTCAATTGCTCAGACAACACCAGAAAATCTTGCAACTTTAAAACTGTTGTTTTTCCTATCTGATTAACCCTCAAAAATTTTATGACAACTTTCTCAAGCTTGTTGCTTGTAGGCAAGCAACAAGCTTTCGAAATCTGTCATGAAATTTTTCCGAACAATTATCAATGTCCTTGGGTTATTACTACTGAAAAAAAGATCGAAAATTAGACAATCTGCTGTCTCTATGGATAATAAGTTTCAAAATATTGACGGAAAACTCAAAAGTTGACACAAAACATTAAAATTCGAAACCCAATCTTGACTATGTGTGGATTAAAATATTTTTAATGTTGGAAAGTACGTCAAATATAACTTTGTGGCGTTAATTGTCACAGAATTGACCCCAGTCCAGCCTATTCTATATTTTTTAACGAATTCAATATTTCACAATAAAATAGTTAATTATATTAGGCTGTCCCAAAAATAAAAAAGCCATCATAATTATTACAGTTACCTACGATACATTGGATGATTCTGTATAAAATTTAATCATCAGTATTTCTTGATTGCAGCTTAAATTAAATTTTCTCACTTAAAAAAGTACTCAAATTATGGAAAAATGCTGCAACTCGTCTTGGATATTATTGTATAATGGAAACATTGTTCATTGGTTGGTTGAATTTATGCAATGAATACGTGCGTGGGGGGAAAATGTGGCTCACCTGCATAAAAAGAAGTAAAATTGTGGAAAATATATATACCTACATATAAGATTTCCACCAGTCTATCTGCTGTTTTCATTTTCCAAACATTATTTATTCCAAAAACTCTTTCCGTTCTTCCCTTTATTCTTTTATACGAATATATTTCCAGGAATGACAGTGTAAATTCAAAATAAATTATATAAAGGGATATAACATGTTTGCTTTACATACTGTGATACATGAGAATATCTCCACCTGCTTACGATCCAGAGCGAAAAAACATTCAACAAAGCAAAAAACTCGCTCACAACCATATGTATGTTATGATTTTAAATCAATTTCTCGTAAGCCATGTATGTATACGTTTTTTTACGTAGTTGTGGATTTGCTTGTAATAAATGATTCATCATATATTCACCCCATCAATTATGAAATACATCAACTCAATATACAGGAAGTCCAACGCAATCTACAGATACTAGATTTATTTTATGTCCACCTAACCCAATTCACCATCATCGGAATGCTCTTCCTGAGCAAGCTAGACGGAGATGACGCAGTTTTTGCGCAAAACTCTAAAAATCTCTACTTTCAAACTTCAAATTTGTTACATTTCCAATATTCTGATGAACAAAATACACAAACGATCTATTTGGAGACAATTTACATAGGAAGCTGTATTGCAGGGAATTCAATTTCCTTTAAGAAAATGAATTTTGTTTCAGATTGATGATTAAAGAGTTCTAGATTAAAATCTTCAGTCGCTATATCTTGATATAAATATTTAGTGCTTTGAACCACACCATAATTCTTTTTTATTATCATGAGTAATAATTCCCGAGTACTAATGAAAGGCAATTGGATTTTTTTGGCCAAGTTTAATGTATGTTTGTATGTAATCGATTGAGAAGACAATTACAATATAATAACCTTCCAAACTATGGTTAGATGTGATAGTGTAATACTATTGATAACACGCTTTACTGAAATGACCATTTATTTACACCAGGAGACTGTGAATGAAGTAGATAACAAATTATGTGACATTCGATCGCTCTTGCTATTTAAGAAAAATTGGGGGTTGATGCGAGGCTACCTCCCAATAAACTAATACGCTTTTTTTTCAATTTTGGAGGATCAAGTTTTGGCATATAATATTGTGTAATGGTATTCAATGATTTGAAGAGATAAGATAGGTTCTATGTGAGTAGGGCCTTCTCGCCACCCCCACTGCGACCTTCGCTAGATCTATTGTGGCTCACCCCTAGGGATTACAACTCACCTCACAGGACTGTGCTTCTGACTAAGTCCATAGTTGTATTTGAGAATACTTTTTTGAAGTCGTTCGGCTCTAAGGTACTTAAACTGGAATATATTATACATTACCCTGTCCAAAGCTGGGCATGAGCATAGTATGTGCTCCGCAGTTTCTTCCTTAAAATTACAGAACCGACAGTCCGAGGTCTGAACCAGACTCATCTTCTTTAGTCGACAATGTTCTGTAAGCAGTCCCGACAGAATGCGTAGGTTTGTTCTACTCCATCCCAGGATCTGCTCATGTTTTGTACTCGAACTCGTACTATATGAACGTGTCGAGTGAGAGAGCCCCGGTGTGTCTGCCCAGTACGTGTAGGTTTTCCTCTCCATCCAGGTAGCTATGTCTGATCTAGCAGTGCTTTCCGCAATGCCAAAAAATGATTCGAGTCTGATAAATAGAGTATCTGATCCCTTATTTGCCAGAGTGTCAGCCTTCTCGTTTTCCTCCACTTCACGATGCCCCTGCACCCAGGACAAAATGACTTTATTTTCCTCGCCTTATAGTATTTCAATAGGATTGTAGATAGTTAGATACCATCTTAGATTTCACCCTGTTCGAACTCAGTGCTTTGAGAGCAGCCCGGCGACTAGCTGACAGGATGTGTATGTTCTTTTTTACAGTAGGTCGATGCATCAGTTCTCTTGCAGCCAGTTCAATGGCGTATTCTTCAGCCAGAAAGACGGTAGCGTACCAGCCCAGATTGGCTGTAATTTTAACTCTGGGTTTTCTGCTGAAGATCGCCGCTCCAGCCCTGTTTCCGGTTTGCCGCTCCAGCCCTGTTTCCGGCTTTGGATCCGTCAGTGTGAATCACGTAGTCTGCTTCTAGGAAGGAAATTTTTTCGCCATCCCATTGGTCTATCGTGGGAATAAGGACATTGAAGGGCTTGTCCACGTGAAGTTTTGTTACAGAAAGATCCAAGAATATGGTGATTTTGTATTTCCCCCATCAATCCTAAGTGATCCCTCAGAGTCTCTCCATTTATTGGCCTCTCCACTGATAGCATTCTATGAGCCGCTCTCCGGGCTTGCTTCTCCAAATGAATGGAGAGGAGTTGTTCGCAGAAGGGCTTACATACCCGCCGTTGGTGTGGACGACATTGCTACGGTAATGGCCATGCATGCTGTTCGCTGCAGGCCTGGCAGCTTTGCTCTAGCTGAGCCGTACGTGAACGTTGGCTTGACCATTGTTTGATTAATTCAGTGAGTCTGTTCGTGGTTTATACCCCAAGATTCTCCACATACCCTTCTAAGATTCCAGAGGGATTATCTGGCTTTGTTTAAAGAGATAACTTGTGAATTGTGAGATATAACAGATCCCAATTGATTAATCAGTGAGAAAACTATAAAGATACTACGGATAGAGGGAACAAGCCAGTACTAAATCCGTCAGCATGTAAAAGAGAGGAAGTCTGAAGTTAAGTATGTCTCTCTCAAGTGTGACACTGGATAGATACCCAAGTAACACAACAAGCATCGAAGTAGATTTAAAATAGACTTTTGTGTCACTCTTGAAGCTAATAGGCAATTGAAACCGTCCACCAAAGCTTCTACATGTAGCATTCATTACGTAGTCGCTGCCTAAAGGGAGCGCGCGGTTTGGCCTTAAAGTAGATTTGATAGCTTATTAGCAATTCAACCTATATGCCTGAATAGCCATACATTGGCACCAAAAGAGCATTTTATTAGATTTGATTGCCAACATTGGCTGTCAAAGCGATATAAAGAAGCAGTCGTTTAGTCCAGAAATGGCATTCAATGCTTTGAATGATCATGCGCAGTTGATCATTTCTCGTGAGAACGTAATGAAGTTTTGTTTTGGATAAATATTAGATTTATATTGGAAATTCATGCCAACAGCTATGTAGGTGTTCACAAAAACAAACATCGTCAACTGTTATGGCAGAGATCTTTCCTTCAATATATTATGACAATTATTATTGTTTTTGAAACTGGAAAATATCATTGTGAACCATTAGAAATCTCTGCAAACCTTAATTTTCTGTAAAATGTGAATGAAATAATTCCTGAAAACAGAGGGGCCACTGATAACTGTGAGTAAAATATACTTTATAAATTAAATTATTTTATTATAAATTACGGTGTTGCCATATTCAATTTTTATCAATGAATTATATAAGTACCTACATCCAATTGAAATTGAAGTTTTTTATAGTATTTTTAGTTGGATTGATTGATAATATTATATTTGATGGATTAAATTGATTTATCTTTCCCAGATTTTCTGAAATTTGTATCCCAGTTTGAAATCAAATAATATTCTGAACCAGATTATTTGCATATTTTATACTTATACTATAAAAATAGTATCATATACGTACCATATACCTATCAATATATAGATATAAAAACTATGGCAACATTGCTCATTATCGTGAGCAAACGGTTCGGCCATGTCTTTATTGTATTTAATAAGCATTTTCCCATGCCAATACGAAGCTTTATGGAATTAAAAGCTATATAGTTGTTTGTATTGCTTTGTGGAAGCTTTCAAGATTATAAAGTTGAAGAAAAAGAAGATTATTGTGAAGTTATGTTCTGAGTAATAGATTGTTTCATAGGTCATATTTTATAATCATTTCCTAATAAAAAATGAGCACCTTTAAATTTATTGAGACCTTAGAAAGTGGAGATAAAATTTTGTGTGTTGTTCCTGAGGCATGGGATGGGAACAACAGCAACATCAAATTTTCCACCAAGACGTAGTGGTATTAGCCTGTAAAGAAAGAGTCCCATGACAAGGCCAATAAAGAGACGTGGTCCAAGAACCAGGAAGGTGATCTTCTGTGTCAATCGTTATTTCGTTGGAACTTTTAGCTGCGTTACTACTTTTATGTACACGCCTGTAATACGCATCAGTTCGTCCAAATTTCCGTAGTTTTGTGATTTTCAATTTATTTTTAATCCAATCTTTTTCTCCATGATCTATAATGATTTCTGAGATATTATGAAACCTTTCAACTGGAATTGAGATTTACAATCACATTGAGGTTAGCAATAGGTACAGTGAGAAATTTTTTGGAATTTATTTCCATTTAAAATCCAAATTAATTCCAATACCAAGCTTCGTATCATTGCTTTTAAATGGCACTCATTGAAGCACTTAATGGCATTTTATGACCATACAAAATTCCAATTTCGCCATTCATTTTTTGGCATTTTTTAAAGCCAATATTTCTATTCTTTGGCTACTTTTATTGACTTATTAGCAATAATTGCTACTTGGCTGCAATATTTGGTCTCGAAAGAGATTATACGTCTTTGAAGGAATGCTGAATTAATTCTATAAAATAATGCTAAGAATATGCCAAACTTTAGCATTTTTTTTGGATTATTTGCTTTGATCTAGCATTATTAGCTTGGCAAATGAAATGTGTTACTTGGGTATACAATATACAAAGACAAATAAACCTCTGATCATTTTTGTCCATTCCGCTTCAACCGAAGTTAGACGGCCAATGGCTTGCTCCTTCTATCTCGAGAGTCACAATCATAAACTTCACTAAGTTAATGAGTTCAAATTTCAATTTATCATGGCTAAAAGCAAAGGCTCCATGTTTCTGGATAATAAATGTTTATAATTCCAAAATAGAATTTTTTGTTTTTAAAGGTTGAAAATTTATTTTCAAGGTATGTACGTACAATACACATTACTTCGCTCTATTTTACAATTTATAATTTTTCGTATAACCTTCCTCTCTGTAATCTACCGATTGAAATTTTTGAGTAGTTTCCGCAATAATTAAATCAGCTGACAGTAAAATGACTGGAAAGTAGAAATTCAAAAAGTTAGTCGACATCGCTACTCGAATTTAATAACCATCAGAATTCGGATATTACTCCGCAAATATTCCGCCTTAGCGTCACGGTTTCATAATAAGTTTAACAGAACGCATTTAAGTTACCTTTTTGATATAATTTTTCCAATATTAACCTGCTATATTTAAATATATAACCAATTCATACTGAAATTAAGTGAATATCACATCATTCGCCTGATCCTCATTTTGAATATTTTCCAGAATTAAGCTTATCGTAGGGTTACTAATTTTATGAATCATAATCATTCCAACAATAACCAAATATATTATATCTGGCAAATACATTCAGGCTGTTATTTATTGAGAATTGACACAAAGGAACCAACAGACAATCAAGAATAACATATGATATCACAAATCTGCTGCTTTAAATTAGGAGTGAAAACATGCTAGCCATAATTAGAGACAACCAACCATACAATCAGTGGCTGATCTAGGATGCTCTCTTTGAGGGGGGGAGTTCATTAACAATGGGAAAAATCAAAAACTCAAAAATTTAACATTTTCAGATTAAAAGAATGCACGTGTTTACGTCGTTTACGCCTATTAGCAAACGGTGTTGCCGGAATTATTTTCTTGTAGATATAGGGAGAAAAGTGATAAGGTATTATTAAATAAGCACCATCCAACTATCTTTTTTAATCTTTTTGTACCTACATAGTGTATGTTTTCTCTTAAGATGTTTTTAATTTATGACGACTGTTATTTAGTGGGCCACACGGGAGGAGACTTGGTGGGGGTTAAATCCCCTGCATTTTTGGGGAAAGTCTGTATCCGTATTTCAGTTGGAAATCGGGTCTGGGACTCTAAACCCCGGTAAACCACAATAGGGAGATAGAGGAAAGTCGCCTATGATGGCACGGTGCACATTTTGGCATACCGGCTGTAAATATATATGGATGTATCTGCTCTAACGCTCTAGTCTGTGGTGCTGCAGATCCATATTTATATTACACCACGTCTATGTGTAGTGGCGGTGCCTGTAGAGGGGTATTTTTGTTTTTTTTTTTTGGAAGGAACAGAAAATTGGTAGGTAGAGTAGTAATATTATCGACTAATAAATATCATATTGTACTTGTCACCTGTTATATACACGAATGAATCCTGCAATGGGATGTTTGCGTGTTTCATGTGCTTATACATGTGTGGTTGTTTTAAGGTTATGTTCTTGTGCAGAAAGTATTTTGTGCTATTATTCAAAATCCGACTTTTGCCTATAATGGCATATTAGATTAGAATTGGAGTGGCTGTTTCTCCTATCCGACTGCGACCTTTGCAAATATATTGTGGTCTTTCCCATATTTAAAGCTCGATATCTAACCTTATTCTTTTGATTAGACCTAATAACCTGGATACCGCCACCCTTGCGTAGCTCTCTGCCTTCGGTTTTTCCTCTCCAAATAAGTGAAACCGCACCCTTGCTAGACATTCGCACTCAAGGCCCATCCCCAATCAATTTAGTGGCGAAGTGGCACTTCGGCACGCGTGCTGGGACAATGACGTTTGAACGTAAGTATCCTCAATTCAATTTCTTGCTGACATGCGCGCCGACTTGGAAGTGCAAGCTTGCAAGCTGTAAGCTTTTACGGTGCGTGCCGAATTGTGTCATGCGCATTTAATCATGGGGAAAATAATGTAGGTACCCTAACCCTATTTTATTCTATTATTTTTGTAAACAAACATACATTATTTCCTAATATCGTAATTATATTAATTTGTTGTCTTTGATAAGTAGTAACTACTTTTATTTACAAGAATAATCACAGGTTGAACTTTTTAATTACCTCGTTACCTCAAAATAACAATGAAAATGCGCATGTGCGATAACATTCAGGCAGACTGAATTGACAGGATTGAGGATGGGTATCCGTTTTGCAGCACGCGTGCTGAAGTGCCACTTCGCTAGCAGATTGATTGAGGATGTAGCTTCACAGAGTATGTGCTCCGCGGTTTAGTCTTCTTCCTGGCAGAGCCTGCATAGGCTGTCATCTGCCAGGCCAATTGTGTGCATATGTTTCCTCAGCCTACAATGTGCCCGGTCAGCATTCCCACCATCATCCTCGTCGTTTCTCGACTTTGACATAGTAGGTAGTGTGACAGTTTGTCCGAAGGGGTTTTAAGGAATTATTTTGCGTACCTTTGTCCTGGGATTTCACCCCACCAGCGCAACGCCTGGTTGTTCATCCATTTGTGGATACTCTCTTTACTTAGGCATTTGGCAATTCCACAGGAAGGTTCTGGCCCTATCATGACCTACGTTGCTCCCTGCTTGGCTAATTCATCGACCTTTTCATTGACTTTTATTCTTTGGTGGCCTGGTACCCAGGCTGGGGTCACTCTATTATGACTACCCAGTCTGTTGAGGGCCTTGCGACACTCCCACACCAGATTTGATGTTATCCTATATGAGCGTATCGCCTTAAGTGCTGCTTGGCTGTCGGAGTGGATGACGATTCTTTGGTTGTCCACCTCCTGTCTCATCAACTCTTCTGCACAGCATTGCACCGCCATAACCTCTGCCTGAAAGACAGTAGCATATTTCTCTAGGCTTAGAGAGATCGTGATCTTCTCTTATACCCCATATATTTCGGCTCCTACTCCAGAGTCTGTTTTAGAGCCATCAGTGTACCAGTTAAGAATGGCTGTTATAGGAGGCCCTGCTTCCCTGTCTTTTCTCTCTGGAATGTAAACTGTGTATTCGTTTTTAAAGCTATATTGTGGGTCAATCTGATCCATCGGCATTCCCAGTATTGGATCTGCCTTTATTCCTTCATGTAGCTCTGTTACGTTTTTTTGTTGGTCCAAACCTTTAGCATAATAGACAACGTTCATGTAGTTTTGGTCATAATTAAGTAAACATTCCTACCTTTAAATCCAGTTAGAGTAGCTTGTAAGTCCACAATTTTTAGTTTTATTGGTAACTCATCATTAATTTCACAGTAGTCAACTCATTCCTGTCCAATTTAATTATTATATACAGTAAATAAGACTCTCAATAGAATTACTTCCATTAGACATTTAGTAAACAAAAGTTCCGAACAGCTAATCCGACTTCTGTCAGTCGCATAGTGATTCTTCTTTTACAAACTTCAGGGGACTGTGGTCCGGTACGGAAGGTTGTCTATGGCGGTGGTATCTATCGTGGGTGAATAGTAGAGTGCAACATTTCGTAAATATATATAGGAAACTGGGGTAAGGTGTGAGATAGGGTTTATGTTGGGATTGGACAATAGATGTAAGTATGGGATTTTAGTGCGTAATGATCAGGTAGGGTAATTCATACCCGAGATCACGGAACATGTGTGCTCTGTACTGTTCGATTGAGGGTGACCATCGAACAGAGTTTTTTGACGGATGTCAAAAATTTAGGACGAGTCATTGGGAATTGTGTGTGAGGAGTGGCGAGAAGTGTGCTGGAGCCCCATTGAAAAGAAAACGAGAATATGAATATTCCACATTCATCCCGTAGGGGAATATAGTTTTAGGGGGTAGTTTGGTTTGGGGGAGATGGTAGGAGAGTGCAGGAAGCTGGTGGAATAGTATATCTTTTCCAAACCTCATCTGTGAGATGCAGATGGATTATTAAGCCCAGGCACACGCCATTTTGTTGAAGGTAGGTCACTTTCCTTTTGAAGAGGGTATATCAGCCCCGTTGTGGCATGGTTGCAGTTAGTGATGTTATCTTATCGTTTGTAGATCATGCTAAGGCCTCAAACACTAGGAGCAGCACGAGGAAGACACCCTATTTTGGCCCAATAGGTAAGACACATTGTGTTTGGGATTCATTGTGCCTATTAATGTTCAGCTAAGGTTCTCCTGATTATGCGATGAAGCGTAACTTGTATTTAATCTGTTGGGGAAGAGTATTTGTTAGTAAAGGGTAGTTAGCTTAAGGGTTTTTTTATTCTTTTAAATGGGAATAGAAAAGAAGATATCATTCTATTCAGGTAGAAAGGGAAGTAATAGGGGATTTAATAATATTAAGTTCAAGTAACAACACTAATTAGTGTCTTTTATAGGGTTTGGTTTAGTTTTATGTTATTGGCTCGGCAGTTTGACGTTGTTTGACTTCGCTTGGTTTCTGTACTTGGATCTTGGCTTCCTAATGTATTCATTTGGTTTTGGGAGTCTTTAGTTCCAGTTTTATCCGGTTATATGGGATATTGAAGTTCCGGTCATGCTGGAGTTCCGACTATTGATGGTTGAGGAGTTGCGGTCTCAGCTAGGCATCCGAATACTTGAGATTTGGAATCAACGAGGGATGACCAAGAGTTACTTCCGGTCCGGCCATTGAAATAGTAACTCGTGGATGGTCAAGTATTATTACCAGCGGGGGAAGACACGCAAGTTGTATTTTAAGCTAATTTTTTCAGTTTTTTTTTGTATTATAGATTATTTACCAGTTTATATCTGAATTTTACGCTAGACTATTTGTGAACGTACGAGTGGCTTGTAAGTTTATTAAGACCGCGGATGTTAATTATTATTCTCAGCGAAGGTAGAACGTTGCGTCTGAGCTCATACGGATCGTGTCCTTTACGCTTTGGTAACTTCTCAATAGTTGGTAAGACCTCCGACATCGTCATTACATGTATATATAAGCCACGGTATGGATATTTGCTGAAGGTGATATGTGTGATTTAGATAGAGATTTTTTTTGTCTATGATTTTCAGAACGGTTTTACATTACATTAGAACCAAATTTTGGTTCAAATCCTTCTAGGAATTGCATCATTAAAATTTGGGGTTAACGGGGCAAAGAGGATATTGATTTTTTTTTGTGTATTATAATTTAGGATAAGCATTGCATTATCATACTGGTATTTTAGTATTGGATATGCATGGTATTTTCACGTTGGGTTGAGGGTATACGGGATTTCAATATTGTTAATAATTATAGATATAAGTTTGAAGGGCGTGTGTAAGCGTAATTAGTTCCGAGACTCCTGTAGTCACTTTCAGTCTTTACCAAACCAAACCACCAACTAATACTTCATTATATCTTTTGAACTGAGTTATTGTGTTTGATTTATTAAGTACATTCCTAACTGGGGGTAAACTACGGTTAGATACGTAATCATTTGTATTTACTCGGGTACGGTTTACCTGGCGCCTTGGGTTTAGATAACTTTTATTGATTGTTCGTTACCAGCATACGAACCTCCCTTCTTCGACAAGAGTCTAGCGGGTAATATACCTTGTGGCATAGATCGGCCTACCGATCAGCTGGTAACTTTGGGGATTTATAGTAGATTTTTCGTGTAGCCGCAAGTTCGATCTATTTTAATCAATAGGTCGTTATTGTAACAGTGGTGAGTGCATTCACTGCACGAAGCTTGATTTTACGTTACAGCTCTTTGAACACTTCACCGTGTTCTTGGCTTATCGGAGGAGGTCCCTGTAATAATTTGTGATTGATAGATCTTGCATTTCCTTGAATTAGGATATGATAGATAAATTCCCAGCAAGCTGGAAGTGCGTGTAACTGTTTGGAATATACCCAAAAATAATACCTGGAAGTTCCTTATCATTCCGGCGCTTGGGAAAAAATTTATACGAGGTCGAAGGTCAAAGATCCCGAAAAAAATTGTTTCTTCGCGATTTTCAGCAAAACGGATAGTTTTATCATAAAATTGTTTCGAACAAAAACTGTAGGGCATAAAATTCTCTATAAAAATGTACCGACACTTTTTTTCCTTAGAGCCACCGTTTCTGAGATATAACGAGTCAAATAATTGTAAAACTTGTAAACAACATAATATGCATAAGTACACCACGTAAGCTGTAATATAGCTAAAAATATGTTTCAATCGGTGTACATATGTATGTAGGTATGTATTTTGGGGTGACATTACTAAGACCTAAAAGATCTATATTATTGTGCCCTCTGCTTCTACTTAGTTTCTGAGGAGAGTTTCAGAAACTAGTAGCTCCCTTAGTTCTATTTCCCGGAGGAATTTTAGAATATATGCAGGCTTCAACCTAGGTAAATGTTCCTCTTCTATCCAGTAATCTCCCAGGTAGTGTGCTCTAGGATTCTGAAGTGCTGTGCAGCTGGAAAGTATGTGGATGGAGGTTTCTTCTTCCATGCCACAAAATATACATTCTTTTTCCTCCAATATTTTAAGCTTTCTCAGGCACCCATTCAGGCGACAATGTCCCGTTAGGATCCCTTCAAAAAAAATAATTCAACTCAACAAGAAATTATCACGAACGGGATTCGGTTTCTTCTTTCCATGGACAAAGCTCCGAAAAAACCACCTGCTTAAATAAGTATCGATATGCATGCTTCGTTAAAAACACTAAAAATGAGAAACAAGTGCAATTAGCTTGACTTCCTCCAACCTCAGCTGCTGCTCATCAACATCTTATCTGGGTATATTACCAAGTTCAAGTGTGGCTTGGTTATCAGCTAGACCCAAAAGACTGGGGTTGGAAGTTGGTCGACAATACATTAGAACCCATTCAGACTTTACTCCCACCTGCGCCGGAGAAACTGCTGAACACAATTTTTTCACAACAGACATGTGGTATAGGCCTAGAGAGGAAACCACGCGCTAAGTACACTACCTCATAGGTGGCGTGGAAACGTGTAATCAGAAACAGTGGCTCTAAGGAAAAAAAGTATTGTCACATTTTTTATAGAGAATTTCATGTTCTACAATTCTCTTTGTTGAAGACAATTTCATGATAAAACTCACCATTTTTCTGAAAATCGCGAAAAACCACTTTTTTTCGAGATCTTTGACCTTTAACCTCGAAGACATTTTTTTCCAAGTACCGGAATGATGAGGAACTTTCAGATGTTATTTTTAAGTATGTTTCAAACAACTTCACTCACTTTCAGCTTACTGGGAATTAATGTACCTTCAAATGTCTAGATTGACTGGATTATTTGATATTTTGTCACTTTTTGTTTAAATAAAACTACTTTTGAATCGAGTATTTAACTTCTGAGGGGTATGCCATCATAGGTCCTGGCATGCTCTTATGATGGCATAGATTAATGATTTTTCATATCGTTGCTGTGTGAAAAAAAATTACTTAATCAGAATTTGAATGACTATCATCAACACAGTCAAAACAGCAAATGTTTCGATTACAGATAAGCAGATTAGAGAGCATAAAAGTTAAGTATGCCAACATAGGCGACCTTCCCCAACTTTAATAGCTCCTGGAGGAGAAGGGTATTGTAGACAAGGGAACGGCAAATACACTAGGGAAGCAAGTATCTGAAACTGCATTAAATGGTCCATAACCACCAGTTGAAATATCAAAAACAGTATACTTTGGCAAGTTTATCTGAAACCGTGGAAGGAATGAAGTCGAAAACGTTCGACATTGCCACGTTTAACTATGAAAAAGCTGAAGTGCTAACTATGTAGTGATAATGATTATAAATGGGTCTTTCTATTATTAACAATATTAAAAATATAATTAAACGTTAATTTTATAATGTGCTTGTTTCCTTGGATTTATTCTATTAACATTATTTTTCCAATTCATGAATATTAGGAGAGAACACTTTTCCAAATTTGTTATGGGTTTCTTCAAGCTCTGACAACGTTGTACGAAAACCATAATAACCACACCCTCCGAATTACATAATTGGTGATTTTTATCGACCAGCTGACTTCTTATTGGCAAGCGCGTGCGTATGTTCTTCCCTCTCACTTCGTCAATTGACTGATATTGATTTATCCAGTGGCGTTGGTATTGTCAGTGACCTTTGTAATTTCAGTTTTACTTGGTAAAATAGGTACCGTACGCCATTTGTACGTTTGACAGATATACGTCATGTTTTTCCTCGCCTCTCGATGCCGCGTAGCTCCAGATAAACTTGCCAGACTATAGCACGGATGTGTTTATCTGGGTGAGTTTAATTAAAACGTCAAAATAACTGAAGCCAACTGCCAAAACAGTAACACAACGCGCTCCTGGTCATCGATTTACGAAGATTTGAGCTGCATTATGTGATAATATTGGCATATACAGGAATTAATGTCAATTGAAGATTAAAGGTTGGGAAGATTTTTTCGAATTTCAGTAGGATTGCTGGTATGTTACACGGTTTTCACTCAATTCAGCAGCTTTGCAGGTGTTGTAAGATTTGGAATAGTGGCATCCAATTTTGTGATGCCACAAGGCTCTACCTTCTCAACATAAATTAATTCAATCAAATATACATTCACTAAATCTGCCTTCCTTAGAAAAAAGGCCGTAGGTAACTACAATTTTTATCGAAATTTGGTTTATTGTTTTATTAGGTTGGCAGTGATGAATTTTATCTATTTCCGAAGTATAAACGCCGTATATTTGCTGGAAATAGCTTAAAGATCACAAATAATAATGCTGTAACTACAACGCGTCATCATTTGTGTATGTAAAAAAGCCGCAACTAACAGTTACTTAGCACAACAGATGTACAGATACGGCGTTTAGTCTAAGCAACATCACGTGTTTGCGTATAATGTCTACGATTATATGCACTAACGAGATTGATATGAAGTATTTAGAACCAGACCACACATTTATGAGCGCTGATAGTTTCCACCATCAGGTGGAGTTGTCTATGAAACATCACGGAAAGCTATATGACTTTAACGATTTCTTAACAACTGTGCAAGACGCAAACTCCGGACTGGATCAACTATACATCAGATGCAAAAATTAGAAAAGCGACGCCTCGTCCCTATTTAAATGCAGTAGTCAGAGTACGTTTTACAAGAGATGCTCAGAATATGAAGTAGTGGGTCGATCATGATTCCTGATCCTATCGATTTAAACTTTTTAAATGCAAATGCCATGAAAAAAGGTATGAGCAGACCGGATTCGATATAAGAGTTCAGAGGAATACATAAAAAAAGGATTCAAATATTTCTAAGCTTCGCTCTCTTATGCCTTTAAATAGACAGAACTTTTAGGAGAACCTTGAAACAGCAAATGCCAGTGATCTGAGTGAAACACATGAATAAAACTTGTCCTACATTATTTTCTACACTATGCAACTTAATTTCGAATTAAATGTAAAAATTAAATAAAAGTTGCTCAGATGAAACATTTTCAAAAATTGAATAGATGAGGCTTTTACTTGATGTAGATCCATAGTAAATTATGAAATAAAACAATTTTATCTTGTTAAATCTACATTATATTCAACCTTAAAGTTGTGACGCGTTTCGCTAACACAGTAGCTTTTCCAAACGAATGGAGGTAGGTATAATGAGAAATTTTCAATTTATACAGTGCCTCAATTTCATGTCTTCATGCCTTGATTTCATAATTTAAACATTTTCACTTGTAAATTAGTATTAAGGTTATAAACATTTAGTAATGAAATTTATCAGCTTCTAGGAAATTCCAAACTAAATGTTTATATTTAATAAAATTTGGCTTGAGTATAAATTTTCAACATTCAAGAATATCATTTATTGTTTTCTACATTATGAAATTCCAAATAAAATGTTTTTTATATTTTTTATTTCCGAAAAATATAGAAACATTATTGTGGTTCGATTCCCAAGAAAAAATAAGAGAAAAAATAATGTATTCTTTTAATTTCTGAATATACTTCTCTCAATACTGATAGTACAGAGAATGAAGCATTTCACCTGGCAATTTTTTCGTCCAGCATGGATTGACTTGAAATTCTAACAGAACGTAGGTGATAGCACAAGGATCAAAATCTATATCGAACCGAAGGGCGCTAAAGCCTTGGGAGTGGTTGCCACCCCATCTCGGGGGCGAAATTTTTTTATTACATTTTAACCACAGGAATCGATGGAAAAAGTGATTTTAAGCAAAAAATGTTTTATACATTTTTTTTGTAAAATCAATATTCTCTAAGTTATTTGCGATTGAAAGTAACGCTTTTTAGAGGAAAAAATCGACGTTTTTGATAAGTTTCTTGCGGATAACTCGAAAATTATGCATTTTATCAAAAAAACTGTGGAAAGCAAAATTGTAGCTTTCAAAAAAACAAGAAAAACCCTTTCTTATAATTTTTCTTAAATCAATAGGAACCGAGATATGGCCCATCAATGATTAGCTTTTTTTCCCAAATGCAAAATGTAATAGATTCAAAGTCAAATACCGGAAAAATGATGCATTTTTTGTAGAAAACTCATAAAATCTCAGAGCATAATTTTTTTAAAAAAAAAAAGGTCTGTAGCATCAAAATTGAGTGAATTATGACAAAAATAATGTCAGTACTAAAATTTTCTATACAAAAAAATCGGTGAAAACAACCCCCTAACTACCCCCCTAATTAAAATTGATCTTCACCCTTGTGCAATTCTCTTTGTACATGTATGGTTAATATGTATAAGAAGTTTGACCAATTTAAAATTCAAAGTTTTCGATAAATTATGGCTTTAAGTAAAAAGTTATTTTTCATAATTTTGTATTTTTTACCCTTTCTTTCAAAATAACTCCGAAAATATTAGAGGTACAAGCAAAGTTAAAAAACTAAATTGTAGCTTTTTTATGACCAAATTTTTCCTGTAAAAAGATTTTTGTACAGTTAATATTTGACGAGATATAGCCGTTTAAAACGTCTATTCACGCACGAGCACCACCTTTTTTAGCCCTTTAAACTCACCCCATTTAAAATCGAAAGGGTCTAAAGAGATTTAACTTACAGATCCTTGTAGTTCTTGAAAAACCCTACAAAATCGTTTTGAATAAACTTTTTATCATCAAAAATAAAGGAAATACGTTAAAAAAAACAATCGATTTTTTTTTCGAAAAATTCCAATAGTATAGTATAGTGCACTTGGAAGCATAATGATGTACAAAACCGGTTTATTCGGCAAAGGGGCGTTATATATACGAAATGTTTTGTGTTCTTTTTTTGTAATTGTAAATGTAATAATTTATTTATGTTAATCCATGTGATAATTCAGTGCATTTTTATGTTAATAAATTTTTTTTGTACTTAGGTCTACTTTTTTTCAATTTATATCTATTACAATAGTTTATAAAAATTGCAATATTGTGAAGGGTGTTTTTTAAAGGTTGAAAAGTTACTTAATGCACGTGACACATTTTTTTTACATCAGAATTATTGAGCAAATCCCTATTAGCATTAATTATTTTTCTCTTGGCAAAAAATTTTTTTTTACACATAGCACTAAAAACAGTTTATTTTTAAGAGTTGAAAAAGTATAAAATTGTATTTTGAAATATAACAAATTCATCATTGTGCTAATTCAAACCAATTTTCACCTATCTCAAGATTTATAATGCTATTTTTTAATTTTTGACAAATAAGGGTAGTTTCCACCCCTAAAAACCGTTTAGCGCCCTGCGGTTCGATATAGATTTTGAATCTTCGGCTATCACCTACCTCCTGTTAAAATTTCAAGTCAATCCATGCTGGACGAAAAAATTGCGAGGTTTTACCTTTTTTTGAGATTCATTCCCTGTACTATGATTGTTCTAATTAAATAAAATTGATATTTGTCCAGAATGAGTCTCCAAACTTCAATATCAGTTAGAGCATTCGCTATTCAATTTCCAATCTTTTAAATCATCAACTCCTCACGTTCACCATTGCTCCAATTTATAAATAGACAAGAATCTTATAATTACACCAATTCATTTCAAGTGGAAAAAAAATAAAAATCCAATTCCCAGTTTTTATCAATTTGTATGACAAAAATGCTCCTCCTTTCCAAATGTTTCACCGTCCATGGAAATATTTTCTTTGTGAAATTGGATGAAAGATGATTCAATTAGTATAATTAGATACGAAACTCACAAGTAGGTACACACAGCTTCATCAAAGTTTTTCTCATATAAATGAATTTACTTTCCGCGAAGTTGCGGAAGGTAATATTTTGCGTGAAACTTTATTATTAAGTATTTAACAAGGTTTGTACAAGTAGGCTTTTAATACCCACATAGTCAATTTGATGTTTTGTTCACTTTCGCTTGTTAACTCAAACACCAATTATAAAACCTTTGGTTTTTATCTCTAGACAATATTATACAGGAATAAAAAGAAATATTTATATATGTATATTTTTTACGTCATATTTTTTTGAATGATAATATTGAATACTGCTTAATCTTTATAATCATCACTTCAAATATTGTTAATATTCCTTTAGGCTTGATATTAATTTTTTTTTCATTTGTGGTGTTATTGAATAAATATTATTTTAATTCCAAGTGCCCATCCATACCTCAAGTGAGGTTAGTTAGAATCCAATAAAAAGGGTTCAATAAAACTAGGAATCGAGCCACATTGAGTTTTTAGATATTATTTCCATTGTTGTCAATTCATCTTCTATAAATAAGAATCTTGTGCTTCACAACGGTCCGAACCACTCGTCAAGTGGCTTTAAAAAAAAGTAATATTGTGCTGCTTTGGAATAATCCTGTTAATAATAAAACAACAATATAACAACTAATAACGTAATTGTGTTTAGGATACGATGAAAATGAAGTTTTCAAAACTTATAATAGTCCAGTAGATGAAGGGAAAAAACTCCCAAAAAGACCCTGAACACTCCACTTTGGGCTCAATTTGTAGGTTATGACAGGTGTTTTCAAATGAGAAAAAACTTTTTCCTGTAGCTAAAAAATTAAGATCGTCTTATTATCTACCGAAATGGTCCCTATCATTTTTCTCGAAAATTCGATAGTTATCGAGACAATAAGACCTAAAGTCTCCTGATTTCAGCTGCTGCTATGCCTGAAGGAATTCTACTGTCCATGCATTAACTTGTAAACGGGCAGACGAATTGCTCCATAACTCGGCAAAAAATTGACATTTCCCGATTATTCAAAGCTCATCACAATGGGAAGACCAGTAGCTATCATTCCATGTGACTTGCATCTCGTTCGTACTTGACAAAAATATTTTTTTATTGGTGAACCATTTTACCTATTTAAAGCACGCCTCAGCGTGTTCAAATCGAACTTTAAAAAACGCGCGTGTTTTAAAGTTACCGTGGCAACAACTCAAGAAACGGAGTCTAAATCTATGGTCTAAATCATGTCTAAATTGTCGCGTTCATCCCAACAAAGTTGATCAGGTAGCGATTTTTAGAGTGATCCATCAGTTCGTAATTCTGCTGAACGTGCTAATAAATTCATCGACATAATATGTCAAATGCCAATGAATACAACAACAACAACAACTCATTTTTATTTAATATAGGTACAGAACAATTATGAAATAGGTATTACTTCTAACCATTGAAAAATGGGATTTAATTACAATAAATTGAACTCCCCATTTTGGAGCATACTATGAAGAGTTGAATTTTCTGACAAACTGTACAATTTATTAATGAAATAATAAGTCACCTCCAGCTGTTCACTCATTCTCACTAAAATACAAACCAAAATTTCTCAAAACAAAGATGTTTATAATATGTTTCCAACATATGTTATGAATGACATGAATGCATCATCAATCGGTGGCGTGTAGCGTATTTCAATTCTGATTGAAAAAATGGTGACTGATACCATATCGTTCAATCTGATCAGTTGAAAAAACACGCGTTCAGCAGGAAATTGATGATCGCTTCGGTAGCGCTACGTTGTGATGAATGCGACCATGACAATTTCTTTATTATTGATCTGACAGGAGTAGTTTGTAACGTCAAAAATTTTATTCGAACAATAATTAACAATGTCAAATTTATAAATTAAAATGGAAAGTGCCGTTGGTATTGTTTGAAATAATAATATTTCGATTTTTCAAATCTTAGGAAATGGTATTTAAATAAATACTATTGACATTCACAGAACTCAATAAGGTTGAACTTTCATCAAAATACAAATTAGTTTATGTTTTTCTCATTTCCATGACAACGCAAAGTATACATCATATACATCACGAATTCAACCATTAGACATTTAGTTCTTATTTCCATCTCTGATTTCCATTTCTTGTTAATGTAGTAGTTAGTATAGACCAGTATTTATCATTTCAAAGTGCGCCAATAGAAAAATATAGCGTAAAGTATTCGTGTATAACTGGTCTTTAAAACACTTGCTTTAAATCGCGCATGTTTTAAAGACCTTAATATCCACTTATACTTTAATATACTAAAAAAGCGGTCAAAGTTTTTTCCACAATATTTTAAGACTATTTCATTAATTTGTTCATATATTTTTTTAAATAGTCTTTTATCCTAATATTTCATTTATAATGGAACCTTAGGAGAAATTTCTGCTAATATCTTTCTTCTATTTTAATGAAAAATTGATTTGTTTTCTGTAAGTTCCTTGTGGCATAACTTATTTCTTTTTTTCTCATTCTTTTGGGAATCAAACCACAATATTTTTTTTATTTACATTTTTCAGCCGTTTCCGGAGTTCTGTACAATCTGTGGAGCAAGCGCGATTTAAAAATGTATCATCCTATATATTGCTTTTCAATGCACATCATTTCAAAGCTTAGAAGGTCTAGTTATCGAATGTATGTTTTGATTTTTGATAAAATCCAATCATTTTCCAGAAATCAATTTTTCTTCAAAACGCAAGAAAGATATTGAAAAAAAATTTCTGAGATCATTCAATACCACCTAAGGTACCATTATGAAAAAATTAGGATAAAAAACTATTTAAAAAAAAATTGAACAAATCAATGAAATAGTCTCAAAATCATGTGGGAAAAAATTTTGACCGCTTTTTCAAATATTTTTGTCAATTACGAACGATCTGCAAGTCACATGGAATGATAGCTACGGGTCTTCCCATTGTGATGAACTTTGAATCATCGGAAAATGTCAATGTTTTGCCGAGTTATGGAACAATTCATCCGCCCGCTTACAAGTAAATGCATAGACAGCAGAATTCCTACAGGCAGAGCAGCAGCTACAAGTTATGTTGTTCCTTCTGATTGCAAACCAGAATGGTTGGTATTGAATATCTTAAAGATAAACCAACCCCGCTTGACTTTGAAGTGTAATTCAATAACCGCCAGTGCCTATAGCCCGGGAAGTTGTTGTTGCTTCTTAGTTGAAAAGTCACTGTTTTTGGAAAACATTTTCCAAAACGCTAGAATAATTATAATTTTTTTTATCCTTTGCTCAGTTTTGAGAGTACATACGAATATCTTTTTTTTAGGTTTCCTCTTTCATTGTTATCTCAACTTCATTGATACTTCTTGAATTGGAATCCACAAGCAATGCATTCATCACCCTGTCCATTTGTGTTTGAACTAAGTACGAAATAACGTATAAATGTTTGGAATGGTGTAAACATCTTCATAATTAAGCAACTGGAAAATTCTTGGAGCAAAGTGCAGTAAAAAGTTTTCAATACATTTTCTTGAAAGGATAAGTGGGTTGGAGTTCTGTTCCATTCGCAATTATTCCATGTAAGTCGATGTACAGGAAGTTTCTTATGATGGATAATAAAAAGCGGAAAATTGTAGAATATGGAATAAATTCAAAAATACTGCAATATATAATGAATTGCTTTATATCGCAATCGGTAGATTATGATCTAGACCTTTGATCATTTCTAGAACATTTTATTAGCGTTTCTTGACAGAGTGAAACTAATGAAGCAATGAGAGCTTGTTTTTGGATTCCTGTTAATATGTTCACTACAGCAGACACTACCAGTTTATCGTTGGAAATATTACAGTGGTCTGTGCACAGTTCTGGCAAAAACATAACAATATCCACTAATAGTAGACAATCTCCATAAGCCTTGAACAGACAACATGTTATATAGCAGCTAGTACTAGAGTGCCACCAAGATTTAGCTAACGCCTCGGCAGATAACAATATTATCCTGAGGTGGGTTGAAGGTTAAAGGACATGAGTAAAGGTAATCGCATTGCCGATTCTTTAGCCAGGGAAGCGGCGGGACTAAGAATTTTAGGACCCAGTGACACCTACAACCTGACGACTTCGACAATAGAGTACACGCATATTCCATATTTTGCTTGGATATTAATTTATAATAGTAAATATGATATCAAAAATTACTAATAATAGGAAATGAACCAGTTTCCATTGTAAATTAATCTTAAATTTTAAAATAAAATTCAAATTTCAATGCACTTTCCGACCACAACCCGAGGATTTCCGAACGCTACCGATGATACGTGTGATGTCATATCTCTTGTGTTTACTTATGTCAATATGGCCGGTATTGCATTAGGTTATGTGTAGTTGTGTGTTTATATTGTATTTTAATCAACTATTAATTGTTTCATCGACGTGAAAATATCATTTACCTATATGTTTGTTTGAGGCCATTACGTGTTTGTGTGTGCTTTTTTTTATTTCTAAAAGTCAACGTAAAGTGGAAAGTCGACATAAATATTCGATATTTCCGAGGATATTTTAAAACTTTCAGAAGAATATATTTTATTCACTAGATCAGTGTTCAGTGACGATTCTTTCATATTTTGTGAGTAAAGATATGGCTAGCGAAGGTTTTGTAAAAGCACAAACTAATAACTTGCCCAAAGTAGACTCATTTATGCTGCTTGAATTTATGAAGTCAAACAGCTGCTTTAATGCAGAGGAAATAAGAGGAGTTGAAGCATTATCGTAAGTACAATTCAAACTATCTTTTATTCATATAATATATACCAACCATATTTCGATGTGTGGTCGTGGGAAAATGATGTTTTATGGTGTATTCCTAGACATATAGGAACATAACTGTTGAAACCACGCGTTCAACAAATTTTCGTTTATATAATTCATAAACTTTAATTCCTATTCTCCATTCAAATTTCCCAACGACGCGCCACTGAAACCCTAAATCGTTGAAGACAGTTTTTAGAGGGTAGAGGCAGGCGTGTGCCAATTAACTTGTCGAGTCAGAAAAAAGTCTTCGTTGAGAGAGTCTCGAGTGATAACGTGTCGACGACAGTGTGTTAGTTGCTCCTTTCCCGTTATAATAAACCGAAATTCCGACCAAATTGGTCAAATCCATAGTATTTAAATTCATCCAGTTTCCTGCATAATAAAGTTCATTTTTCTACATTACAAAGCTTTGCTAATCACAGTGTTTCAACCTAAATTCAAATTGCATCTCTTGGTGAATAGTGCTTTGAAGAAGACAGAGGAAAGAGTAAGAATGTTCCTAATAATTCATATTTCAAACTGAAAGGCTTGTCTACATTTATAACTATTTGGGACATATTTTTGTTGTTCAATAAAAGATTTATAATCTGTTGACCATCCTTAAGTGTAAATTATTTTATTGCTGAACCGGCCTTTTGAGAAACCAGTCTACTTATCAAAGGAAGAAAAGTACAAAAGCCCAGTGTTGTGGCCAATCACCCGCAACAATAACCTCAAACTATTTGAGAATAAAAATTACCAGCATTGAAGTGGGTACTTACATTAAAATGGTCTTCACAAACAGAAGTAATGCCCGTCTCTCAAGTGTATTTTTGCTTGCGCCACCAGGTAAAGTAACAAATATTTTGTCTGGAGTCTTAATAGACGTTGATCTACACACTGGAACAATGCAATACTTTGAATACAAAGTGTTTTTTTCCGGCTTTATCCATTTTCAAAGCTTTCCGAAACAAATAGGGTCACAAGAACTCAGAGCGTGATACACGAATAAGAACGTAAACAAATGACGTCACACCATGGGGCAGCCATCTTTATGACGTGAAGCGCGTTTTGGCGGACTTTCAAATTTTATAATTCTTAAAGTCGTTCCAAAGTAAAGTTTATATTTTTTTGAAAAAATAGGTATGCAATGTGTTAGGAGACCTGATAAAGCGTCAATTCCCACCAATAGCAAAATTTATGCTTGTACCCTATTGTGGAACTAGCCGAACGTTACACCCATGCTCAATCCATCAAGAGATGGGATGGATTCAAAGGATGCAGTCTTGTCAGGATCACCCTGGGTGAGTCTTGGCCTACACCTGCCGAAATAAAGGAGATGTCTTCTAGTGACCTGTCTACTTTCCTGGGAAGGACAGGATGGTCGATGACCTAGGAGGACAACTCCTCGGGGGGATGTACAATGGGTCACAGATATAACAGTTGTCTGAAGCCAGTGAACCAAAGTTTGCCCATACCTCTTATCCATCGCCAGAAATATCAATGAGCATAATAATGAATCATATTCATTTAATTTTAAATTGAAATGAAATCCCGCCCAATCAAAATGTTCTATGTAACCTATTAAGCTCTTGAAGGTATATAGATTTTCGCGATACCGTCTCGCCATAACATATGCGAGTTCGATACTCAATTTGTATATTATCAAGTCTCGATAATTTAATAAAAAATGAGCCTGATAAAATTCCTGCATTCAAGTGAGCCGAGAGACTATAAATATGTGTCACTGGCAAACGTCGAGTTGATTGATCTAAGAGATAGTTACTGGAGAGGATGGCACACGTGATGAATTTTTCTGTCGATTAAATTGAAATTTGAATGAAATGTAGAACAGGCTTTTTTGACGTTATAATTAGTTTCTGAGAGCTTCAAAACTGCGAATGATTTGATTCAGTTATCTCAGTCTCAACCATTTCACAATAATATAAAACGAATGATATGCAGACAGTGGTATATTGGGCGAGCATTTAATAAGCTCAATATATATTTGTTTCTTCAAAACGTAGCTGTTTGAAATTTCGGTCTTTGATATTACCAGATACACAAATATTCAACTAAGACACTTAAACACTTTACTACTGAAGCAATCCTGAATAAAGCCAAAAAACAGGATTGGGATCAAACATTCGAACTTGTTACTTTCAATTCTTTCGGGAATCAAACCACAATAATGTTTTTCACGAAAAAATATTTTTTCGTTGTGTCAGATAGGGACCAAAAAATCTTTTTATCAATTTTATTACTAGTTAATCTTGACAACGGTAGCTGGAACGCTACCGAAACGTCAAAATAAAAAATAAAAAACATTATTGTGGTTTGATTCCCAAAGGAATAAGAAAAAAGAATAAGTAGTGCCACAAGGAACTTACAGAATATATTTGTTACTAGACTAGTTTTGAAATTGCTGATAGGACAAAAGGTAGAATATTAAAAGGTTATTTAATCCAATCTGTGAATTAATTCAAGTTTCCATTTTGGTTGTAATACTGCAAGTGTGCAAAAGGGTCAATTATTCCAGCGCACGCAACCAAAATATAACTCAGCAGCTATTTGACGTCATGATGGGGCTCCAAAACCTAACGAGTCAACAACCAAGTCAACCAAGTCTTATAATAATTTTTGTTAATTGATCTTAGAAAAATGCTCAATTATTCTTGATAACGGTAGCTGTTATGCTACCGAAATGTTGATTTGAAAAATATTGGAAATATTTCTATGGTTCAATTTCCCAAAAAAATGACCAAAAAGAATAATTAATGCGCCACGAAGAGCATACAGAGCATTTCTAATAATATCCTCTTCCGCAAAGGAGTATGCAATTTCATCTCTATCCAACCAAAATCACCAGGAATCCAGACCCAGAAACAGTTCGTTCAGTCCGCCTATTGCGAGAAGTATTTCCGACAGGTTGAGATAGAACTTTCACAAAACACGAGAAGGGCTAAGTGCTTTGTCAGCCGATTTGACTAGGAGAACTTTCATTGTTTCATGTTCTACGTTTAGTAACTTAGTCCATATGTGAAACAATGTAGTGAATTTTAGCCTGAAATACAGTTGCATAGGGCTATAGGTAGGTTGATATTTATATCCCTGGTATACACTTGCAGCTGAGCCTAAGGATATTTCTGAGTACCAACAGCTAACTCTTACGTAATGGGGATGATATAAAGCTGGTCGTACTTCACTGTTGGAGGTTAGGTGTGTCATGAGTGGGTATATATGACCCTCCACAGCGACCCGCAAGAGTCTATTGTGGCTCACACCTATTCAGATCTCACCAAACAAATTCAGCTTCTCAACAAATCTGATTAGTTTTATTTGGTGAATGATTTTTCAGGTCCGAAGGCGAGAGAGAGACCATGCCAAACATCAGATACCTGACTCGAGCCGCGGCGGAGCAGGCACAAATTATATGCTCTGTTGTTTCATCATCTTCCAGACAAAGACGGCAAGTCGGATCTTCCGACAGTCCAAGTTTTAACAGTGGCCTGTTGAAAGGCCTGTTAAACAACGTAGGTCATGCCTGCTATAGTCTAACATCTGTTTGGAGACATTCTTCGAAGGATGTATTTGCATTAGAATGAACCAATCCTGGTAAATTGTGCCAGAAGTCCAAAGCTTTTCTTGCTGTCCAGGTATTTACTGTTTGTTGAGCAATACTTATTGCGATTCCAATTGTAGGTTCTGGTCCGATAGAATCACGTGCAGCACCCTCCCTTGCAAGAGAGTCTGCCTTCTCGTTTCCTTCCATGCCAGAATGGCCAGAATGACTAGCAATACTTTATTAAGTTCTCCTGTTGAGGAGAGTCTTTTTGGCAGTCTAAAACCAATTTCGACGTTACACGGTGAGAGCTAAGTGCTTTCAAAGCCGCTGGGCTGTCCGACAAAATTTTTATTGTTCTATGTAAAAGATTGGCTTGCTCTGATGTCTCGCACATGAAATACTGTTGGAGGTAGTCCCATTCCCAGAAGACTTTGACTTTCATTGTTCACCAGCAGTTTGCTAGATATGGTAAAAACATGTTTTGTGGATTTCAAAATATTCACTGTTATATACTGTCCATCCAGACTATTTCTTTGTCTCCAGAAAGTTATGGATAGGACATAGATCCAGATGGATGTCCATGGCTGATGACAGTGTGATTCTGATAGAACCAGTTATTGCTGGGCAAGCCTGCCTCTAATATCTTCTCTGCAAAGCTCTTGATTACCAAATAACAGCTCTATTTGTGATCATCGGTATTACAGTCATTACACACAGGGTGATTGATTAGTATTTTAAAGCCTAGTAGGTTTGTTATCATGGAAGATACCAGAGAAAAAGGTTTGAAAATTTTGTAGGCAGCATCAAGCTTCATATTTTAAAATTCGTTTCAACCTTACAGGGTGTTCCATATCTCGATGTCAGATTAAAGTTATGCCTTACCTCACCATTACAAAAATATAAGGTTGTACACGATATTTTCAATGATATTACGTAGGTAACAAATTCAACGCTTTGTGGAACAATAATGTATTAAAAATGGAAGTATTTCAAGACTAATAACTTCAGGTATCGAAAATGATATAAAATACAGGGTTACCTACTTGAAATTACCATGTATTTGATTTAATAGTATCAGCAAAATAATTTGTGTTAGTGAAGTTTGATAATGGATAGGAATAATCGGCCTAAATGGATTATTATTCTTTTCCATCAATCAAATCATACAGAGTGTTGAACTTGCTACGATTATGATGGAAAATTGATTATAAATTTCAAAATAACAGATTACAAGCTCATATTTTTGTAATAGGAAAATGGAGCGGATTTCAATTAATGAAATATAGGGTGTTTTATTGATAGGAACATAATTTTGATCTGGCACCGTGCTATAGACATTTAGATGATTGAATCTTCCTTCAATTTTCATGATAACAGACATATTGGCTTTATCACAAAAACCAATCAGCTTTGATATAGTTAAAACTTGAGAACTTGAATTTTTTTCGTGTAAAAATGTTGTTTAATACTTTGGTGATTATCCAGCTTCCATGATCAATGTGTATTTCATACTTCAAATATTCCCACAATAATTTTCTACCTCACGTTTCGATGGAGAAAAAGCATTTCAAAATATCATAATCGGCTCAATTTTATCATTTCGAGAAGAGTATTCTCGTTGAATTCGAAATTGGAGTGGCAAACGCAAAACGTAACAACGAAACCTCTTCATTTTGACACGATTTGCAAGTTCGGAGTATTCAAAAATCACTCGATAGATGCTGAGAGAACTAGAATTGGATGCTTATGATAACAAACGAATTTCCCCCATAATTTAATGGATTCAGTTGTTTTAAAACATTAAGAATAAAGTATTTATTTATAGGTATATATAAATGTGTTTGTATGTTATCTTACACGTTACACTTTTCCATTATAGCTTTTTTAGTAATTTTCATACGCTTTTTAGTAGGAAGCTTCCATGAAAAGATTTATTTTAATTCAAACAATGAACATAACAAAGCAGGTCGATTTTTAATTTCACTTTGTTAGAATCTCACACAACATTTCGATATACACGGTTAGTCATGGGTAATGTATCACTATAATGCAACTATTTATTCTTCTTCTTCATCTTTGTCAATTATTTAATTGAATAAAGAAAAAGATTCGAATGAAAGTTTACTGCAGGTCCATCATTTTTACTTTCCATATGGTTCTGCTATATTTAAATGTAAAATCGAAGCTTTACGACCATGTCAGTGAAAGTCGTCTAGTATTATCTACACTACTCACAATTGCCTGCAAATAAATATACCGACCCCAACAGACTTTGAAGTGTAATTTAATGTTCTTCGTGGCATACACCTAGGGAAGTAGCTGTTGCTTTATAATGAACGGTTGATGACAATAAAGACGAGTCAGCCAGCGATTGAGAGTTCAAATAAATTTGTGTGATTGTGTGATCAGAAACAGGAACAGAAAATTCCTCCAGTTTTTCAGCTCCACAGATTCTGGTCAGCTGACAAGAATATATCTTCCTACTCTGAAATATATTTTTTTCACACCTGGCAATGCATTCAATCATTAACGACTAATTTCAGACATATTGCTATGAGTCACTCAGGTTGACATGTTCGAAATGCTACAAAAATGTAAGGAGACATGTTTTTTGTCTGAAAATTCTACACATGTGATTTTTAACCAATCAGAACGTGTATTTCTGACAGATCACCATTGCAACGGATGAATTTTCGTGGAAATTTTTTCTTGGTGGGTACCCAACAGCGAATTATACTGGAAATTTTTTTTACGTTTATAAAGACAGAGGAATATTTTTTTTACAGTCTAATTTTTATTTGTTTACATGATAATTTTGATTCATATCAACCACAAGCTTAGATAGTTTCTAAATTTTTTGGACCATTATGATTAATGTTTAATATATTAAAAACGCAATTAATATATACTATGGCAGGTTGATTGTAGGTTACTTGTTCTTGATGTTGTTGGAAATACACATTTGGTGTGGAGTTTTCTAAACGAATACCACTAGAGGTCAAATTATTTCCGGAAATTTTTTCGAGCTCATGAATATTTTGGAAATTATCCCGAGTCGAAGACGATTACTAGTGAAAATTGATTTTTCTGCATCAATTGGCTTTATCATTTTCAAATGTTGAACGAGAATACAATATAATAAGAGGATCGTGAAATGTAGTTGTGCTAATCACTTTCAATGGATGCTCTACTTTTAATATTTAGTTTCATTAAATGGACTGGATTTACATAAGTATTGCGGATTTGAATTAAATGGAGTTTGCTCATCGTTTTATTTTTAGAAAATGTTTTGTAAACAATGTTGAGAGTTAACAGATGTTTTTTGTATTTGTATAATTACACAGAAAACATGGAACAAAATCTAGAACAGAGTTAAGTACACGCCCAATGGTTGGAATACTGGGAAAAGGTTCGCAAATTAACTACAATAAAAAAAAATTCTCGATGTTGGTCAAGGAGCAGCACTCCACAATATTTCGAATGTAGCTGCAGAGTTTTTTTTCAGTAATTGAAAAAAGCCCTACGGATGATTCAAGAGAGTCCTGTACATTCGAATAAAGTGTCCTATGTGTTGCCAAATTTGAAAAACAAAATAAAGTATGACGAAGTTTGTTGATAAAGAAGTCATACGTCAAAATATGTGCCAAAAACATCAAGTTACGATTATTATGTTCGATACACAGAAAAAGAAGCTTGTCAACGTTCGCGAAAATAATAATGAAATTATGAATTAAAATAGCAAGAAGCAATGACTAGAAGCTAACTAATTTGTAACTCAATGATGTATCCCAATTATTTATAATACTTTGCACTAATCTAGGCATACTTACTAAGAAAAAATAATTGCACAAAAACCCCAAACATCACCACATTGTCTATCCCTTCTTGTGGTAGCTACTCCCATTAATAAGGCAAAATATCTTGTTTATGCTGGACGACATCCCTTTCGGCATATCACGTGTCCAATGACATTTATATGAATGATTTGGGCGGTTTTGAATACAGTGCTTCATTTTTTGATTGTTTTGTTAGGATAACCTCAAAATATTGGTAGGTTTGAAGCTTATAGTTATAGGCTAAATTTGTCCCCGAGGTGAATCAAACTGTTCATTGAAATAGACCGGTAGCCCATGACAGGTGTAGGCGTCATTATTTTAAATGAAAGCTGTATCCAGTTTAATATGTTGTCCTACTCGATGCACTATTCAACACACTGTATGTTTATGAGGATGTATTGATATCTAGTTAGCCTAGACCAGTTCCATGCATAAACAAAATATTGCGTTAACATAACAACGAACAATAACTCATCATGACATAGAATTTTTAAATAAAAATATTGCGTCTAATAATAAAACATTTTATATGGCCCCTGTTACAGAGGAGAATGTATTTGAACTAATACTGTCCTTAAAAAATACTGCCGCAGGGGGAATGGATGGGTTAAATAACAAATTAATTAAAAAATGTGCAGTTTTACTGACAAAACCTTTGACATTCTTACTGAATTTGTCAACTGAAAAAGGCATTTTTCCGCATAAATTAAAACTAGCTAGAGTAGTTCCTATTTATAAAAAAGAAGATCCTAATGATATAAACAACTATAGACCAATCAGTATCTTGTCAACTATCTCCAAAGTTTTTGAGTTGAATATTAAAAATCAGTTGTGTAGTTTTTTCACTAAATTTAATCTTTTATCGTCCTCTCAACATGGTTATACTTCCAAAAAGAGTACAGAGACTGCATTAATAGAGTTCCATAATAAAATCGTAAGATCACTAGATAATAAAATGCAAGTAATGGGCTTATTTATTGATTTTTCTAAAGCTTTTGACTGTGTGGATCATAAACTTCTACTTCTTAAACTATCTAGATATGGAGTAAGAGGTGTACCGTTAAGTTTATTAGAGTCATATTTATCAGATAGGAGACAAATTGTTCAAGTGAACAATAGTGTTAGCAGTGAACTAGAAGTTTCACAAGGGGTTCCCCAGGGCTCGATTTTGGGTCCATTTTTATTTTTAGTTTTTGCCAATGACTTAATTACTTCTTTGAACGTTATTCCGGGAATAAACTCAACTTGTTATGCTGATGACAACAATATTTTAATTATTGAAAATAATGCAGATACACTAAAAATATCGACTGAGAGAACATACGATCAAGTTGTAACGTGGTCGGAAAAAAATAATTTAAAATTAAACACCACTAAAACTACTGTGGTGTTATTTAATAATAATGGTCAATTTTTACAAGACCAGTTGTTTGAAAACACTAGTTTTCCTATTACAACTACGTACAACACTAAGATATTAGGAATAACTATAGACCATGGCATAACTTGGAATGTACATATTGACAACCTCTGTATTAAATTAAGAAAAAGTTGCTATAGTCTTAGATTTCTTGCCAACTATTGTAGTGAAAGCACACTTTTAACACTTTATCATGCCAATTTTCACTCTCATATGAAATATGGCATACTTAATTGGGGTACCTGTTCTACCAAGCAAAGAGTTTTTATTATTCAAAAATATGCAATTAGAATTATTGCAAAGCTGCGGATTCGCGATTCATGTAGGGAGTTTTTTAAGAGATTTAGAGTTCTTACACTAGCTGGAGTATATATTTTGGAAGCATGTGCGTATATTCATAAGAATAAGTCAATATACGTTGCCGAGCGTGCTTCTCATAACTATAACACTAGGAATAAGGGTCAATTATTAATACCTAGGCACCGGACGACACTTTTTGAGAAGAATGTAGAGTATCTGGGATGTAAGTTGTATAATACTCTTCCAGGCACCATAAAGAATAGTGGCAATCTACACAATTTTAAGTGTAAAGTAAAAGAATTTTTGTTGGACAAAAATTGCTACACAATAGAGGAGTTTCTAAAATAATATTTTATTTTTGACTAAGACAAAAAAAATATGTTGTTTGGTAGATTCTTTTTTTTTATTTACTATTTGTTGAAAATTTATTTTATGTATATGTTTATTGTATATGATTTTATGACCTGTTTCACAATAAGTGTTGTATAATTTCTTTGTACAATTTTTTTTATTTGGTGAAATAAATTTTTTTCTATTCTATTCTATTCTATTCTATTCATTAGAAGTGACAGTGTGAAGTTGGACGTCAAAACAGTGAGCCAGAGTTAAACAATGGATTTAAAAAAAAAGATGTTCACCGAAATTGTGAAAATCGAAAAAGTGGCGTATCGAGCCATCATCAAGTACCTGTATTTAAAAGGGTTAAGATCTGAGCAGATTTACGAAGATATGCTTAATACCTTTGGTGATCGATGTCCTCCGTCCTCCCCAAGACCTAAGAAGTTCCGTGTTCAAGAATCTGCTGAAAAAGTTCTTGCTTCAGTTTCTTGGGATTGCCATGTAGTAATCATGATTGATTTTTTGGATAAGGGTAGAACAATAACCGGAGATTACTATTCAATATTACTGACCACTCTGCGGGAAAAATAAGGAGAAAAGACGCGGAAAGCTATCCAAAACTGTTTTGTTATTGCGGGATGACGCCCCTGCACACAAATCTCATGTTGCCGTGCAAAAAATACGTGATTTAGGGTTTGCATTTATAGGACACCCTCCTTATTCACTAGATTCGGCTCCGTCCGACTATCATCTCTTTCCTCAACTGAAAAAAAGTGTAAAAGAATTTCCTTCCAACGAGGAGGTTATAAAAGCTGTGGAGGTCTGGTTAGCAGAGCAAGAAGGAACATTTTTTTTTAAAGGTCCAGAGACGTTGCAGGTTCGCTGTAATAAATGTATCCAATTAAGAGGAGAAAATGTTGAGTAATAAAATATTTTGACAATAAAATTTTGTTTGGTTTTATAGTATGCTGAGAATTTTTCAATATAATATGTATGTATGTTAATATGATCACCGCAGAAACGCTTAAAATTGTTGTTTGTTAGAGATTTAATGGATCACATCTCGGTCTCACTTGTCTTTTTCTGGAAGAAGTTCCATTATGCGGTCGAACTCTTCGTCAGATGAAGAAGATGAAGACGTATCCATAACTGTTTTCGTGTAACAATGTAATATTTCGTTATGGTTTAATCGCATCTTATGAATAATATTAAGAAGATTACCGAGGACCTTCAATCTTCAGAGTATCAAACAAATGTCATTAGTAAAATAGTGAAGCTATTACTCCCAAAATCGGTCAGTATTTTCGATTATCGCCCGAAAATGGTCCGTAAAATCGATTGATTAACGGTCAGCTTTTGGGTAGTGCAGCATGAAAGCTACGGCCGATTTAACGGACTGTTTTTAAGCAGGTGCAACCGTGTATGTGTACCTTGCGCTTTATATACCCACATTCCAATTAGATCTCTTTGAGGCAGCTTGAGAATGGAAATTAATTGGGTGCTTGAATTTAATTTACTTCTTTTTATTACAAAAACAATCTATTAATGCAAGGCACCCTTATCAGTTTACCGGCGACCTCTAAAATCGATATTTTATTAAAAGATGCCGTACGTGCTGTTTTTGATGCGACTTTCCTACCGGATTAATAACAGTGGCTCTCAAATTAATTCTGATTTACATCAAAGACGCGGTTGAGAATAAAGCAGCTCAATTTAAATAATAATAGTAGGGCTTTTCCAGTTTTACAGCTTTGAATAAAAAAGGAAATGCAAATACGATCTGCTTACGAATATAATCTAAAGAAATTGAACTTATTTGAAATAGTCTCATCTACTATTATAATAATATTCGATAATAATCCAGAAGTTTAACAGTGGGTGCACTTTCTCCTCATTTATTTTTTTTATTTTCCATTAATTTTTCGCACAATGATTGATAACAACACATTACGTAAGGATGTTCATCCATAGCTAACATTGATTACCCACGTAGGCACAATGAACCCTGCAATATCATCCATCAGAAGTTGCCCAACATATTTGGACTAGCTATGGCCTACATGCATCATAACAAGCACCATTCGCGTTCCTATAAAAAATAAATACCTACTGCAAGCGCCAAACGTGATGGCGAGGCCGCCCTCATGCGCACAAACTCATTTTCAATGCTACCTTCCACTACAGCTCTTGCAAGACATAATACATGCTCTGTACAAAGGCGTATCATCAGTTGTCCTCCAATTATGTTGGCGTTTGGTATTGTCTCAATAATTTTTGGGCATTGGCTTGGGTTTAATTTTTGTGTTGTTTCTCTCATCGCCTGACAAAAATAAAGAGTAAATGGTTGAAGAAGGGAAGCAATTGATTTCTGCAAATAACGTGCAAGTGAAATTTTCTATCCCAAGAAAAAAGCGGCCCAAGCACAAGCAGCAGAAAAGATGGAAGAAATTTGTATTCAGATAGTGACTGATTTATAGTTTATTTTCTAATTATTGTATAATTATATAACATTTCAATGATAGATGGATAAATAGATATTTATTTCGTACTAGTGACAAGATACATTTTTATAAAAAGATGTATACATTGTATGGTACATGTCAAAAGTTCTCTGTAAAAATATAATATAAGATATACTTAAAAATTTGAAACTTATAAAAACAGATAAAAAACCACAATTTTAAACGTTCTCATATGTTGTACAATGTTAATATTCACTAAGCTATATTTAAAATAGTAATAAACATATTAAAAGTGGAAAACAAATGTATAACACATAAGCAAATATAAAAAGTTATGCTAAGTAGTTATATAGTATTAATGTGTGGTTCGATTTTATGTTTTCTTATTATTGTATTTAATTTATATTTTTGCCACGGCTTCTCCGTCAGAGAATCAACTACTCACCTCAAGGTCGTGTTTCAGGGTTAGTAGAGGTAACGGTTCGTAGATGGAATTCCAATAGTGAAATAAAAATTATTAATTTACTCTGATTTTGTTTTAATACAACAATATGTATTATTATAATTATAAGCAAACGACGACATAAAGTTATAAAATAATTATGCAATATTCACACTACCAATACTTGCGATAACCAAAATAAATTACGGAACACGGATCCGATTTAACCATCTAACAGCTGATCGGCTCTACCGAGTACCGGCTGGAATCTAATCTATAAAATTTGTGATGAAAACTGAAAATAAGATAATGTATCGAAAACGAAATGAAAAGATTTATATTATATACCTTGCGAGTATTGGTAAAAATTTGATATCAAATTCTCTGGTAAGTATAATTAACATTTATAACGTAAACTAAATCAGAGTATCTTTATAATTTATCTTAAACATTATTCAAAATCTTATAATTTAAATCAAACCATATAACAAACGTGATATACCAACATTATATTATTTCAATAGGGTATACTCTTGACAGTATACTTCAAATGATTGTTATTATGAATCTACCTTTTATATTTAATGCCAACATCTATTATTATATAAATTTTACCTACAGGTTGTGTATGAATTGTTTATTATTAATTGTACACTTTATTTTTTTTAAAGTGGTTTCTAATTTATAGTTGTGACTTTCTGAATTTTATTAAAATAATCATAATTCAATCTATAACAATAGTTAGTATAGTTGTTATATCATTTAAAAACAGTTCTATATCATTTCATTTATGTGAAGTATGAACAGGATTGGACCAGGTACACTGCCCTGAGGCACACCCAGTGTGACTTCTCTGGCATTAGAAGTATATTCAGAAGAGTTTGTTTTAATGCAGACTTTTTGAATACGATTTGTTAAATAAGAATGAAACCAATCATAGCATCTACTCCGAATTCCCATTTTTTCCATTTTGTTAAGCAATAATTGATGATTTACACAGTCAAATGCCTTTGATAGGTCCAAAAAAACTCCAAGGGCGAGACTACCATTATCAAGGGCATCTAGAATTCTCTCAATAAAACTGAAAGCAGCAGTTATAGTAGATTTTGCTTCTCGGTATCTATGTTGATTCGAAGCTATGATCTGGTTCTTATTTAAAAAATTAACCAATCTTTTTCTCATAGCAATTTCGAAAACTTTGGAAAAAGTAGAGAGGAGACCAATTGGTCCATAATTTTCCACTAATAAGGTATCTCCATTTTTAAAGATGGGCTGTACAATCGATACTTACAGTCTAGATGGGAAAACTCCACTCGAAAATGATGAATTTACAACATGTGTCAGTGGTTCTAAAATAAATGTCACTATTTTTTCTTAACAAAATATTACTGATACCATCCTCACCACTGGACCATTTATTTTTCAAACCATTTATAATTCCTAAAATTTCAACATCATCTACCTCGGATAAGTACATACATAGAGTCTACAAGATTTGTGGCCACTGTGACAAAATATTTATCAAAAATGTTAGATGCAACGGACATAGATGATATTGTTTCATTATTTGACTCAATTCCAGTGAAAGTGTTGATTTGCTGAGGCCTCTCTCAGTTTTTATTATATTCCAGATGGTCTTACTTTTGTTATGCGAGTCAGAAATTTGTCTGTCATAGTAATCCCTCTTTTGCTGTAAGACAAGATTAGTGTAATACGTTTTGTAATTACTATATGCCTTTTTGGTTATATGATTATGAGTATAAAGTTCAAACATTAAACTTAGGGTATTTATGGCCACAGTAATTTTGGCAGTCATCTATTTGCATCTTTTATTTGATAACTGTTTAACCTGTTTTACAGGGAAAGACGAATTAAAATGATTTGTTAATATTTGAATAAAAGTATTATACTTGTCGTCAAATTTTGATCCCTCACATACCGAGGTCCACATTTCACTAGGTACTTAAGACCATAAGAAAATTCATATTGTTTAGAACCAAAAAGACGTTTGAAGACATATGTATTACTTGCGGTTTGTATGTTGTGAGAAATAATAATTGTTTGACCAAAGTGCGGAAAAGCGATTCTTTCCGCACTAAAATGAGTGCTGAAAAGTGGACTTTTTCGCACGCTAGTAGAAAAAATCATTTTTCGTTTACTAACAACGAAGGCCTTCAATGTGTCTTATTGATATGATTATACTATTTTATATTGTACCCATATTACATGGTCCTACACCAAAGTTTGAATGCTCAAGATTTCGATACCAGGTTGGATTTTTGCAACTGGCTCTCACATATGATACAATACATTGAAGATGCTGTTTTCTCTACCCGTCAGCGATTGATTTCATGCATTGAATATGATAGACGACATTTCGAGCATCTAGGACGGTACTAATTACGTACCCAGTTATTTATTACAGGTTTCAATTTTTCGATTTATCACATTATTTTAAAATTCGTTCTCATTGCTAGTAGCGACAGCATTACATTAAGGTAATCTAGTGGAAACCATAACATTAGTATGAAAATTTTTACACAGTTCCAAGAACCAATCAAATTTCCTCATTTTTTGTCACATGAACAATTTCACCCAATCATGTCAACATTACACTGATAACAGACCATGAGCTATTTTCACGTTGCTATGGACTATGGACACATATTGATTTATTTCGACTTTGAAGTTTCAAATATTTAATATTTCGATTTGTCACATTTAACTTTTCTAATTGTTCCTTTGTTAGTTGCACCTTCAGATAAATTGTTTCAAATCTGTATTTTTTCTATAATTAGCAAAAAAATTTCTATCCGAATAACCCTCGGACATTGATAAATGCTTAAAAATTTTATGACAACGTTCTCAAGCTTGTTGCTTGTAGGCAACAGACCTCCGCCTACGGCGTCTGCAACAAGCTTTTGAAATCTGTCATAAAATTTTTTCGAACAATTATCAATGTCCTTGGGTTATTACTACTAAAAATGTTTTGACAATTCCAAAAACCAATCAAATTTCCTCATTTTATATCATATGAACAATCTCAGCCAATCATGTCAACATCACACTGAAAACAGACCATGGGCAATTTTCACGTTACGTTGCTATGGATACATATTGATTTATGCCGATTTTGGAATTTCGAATTTTTAATATTTCGAAATGTCACGATTTAGTTGTTTTACTGAAACAAAAAATTTTCTATCCGAATAACCCTCGGACATTGATAAATGCTCAAAAATTTTATGACAACTTTCTCAAGCTTGTTGCTTTTAGGCAACAGACCTCCGCCTACTGCGTCGGTCTGTTTCCAAGCAACAAGCTTTCGAAATCTGTCATATAATTTTTTCGAACAATTATCAATGTCCTTGGGTTATTACTACTGATAACAGTTTAAATTACTTCAGACCAATGTAAGATCTTTTACCTGTTTCTTACGATATATCTGGATAGAAAAGAGATATCGCCTTGCGGTTTGCAGTGTTTTATTAGTAATTTGGTCTACTTTTCAAAGACCTTTATGAATTTTTATGCTTCCATTTAAAATTGTTACAAGAAAACACAATATTTGAAAAAAATAAAACAGCACCCTCTAGCATTTATGTTATTGATCTGACTGCTTCATATCTACAAATGTTCGATTGTTCAATAAAAGCTCTTTCAAACAACATCAAGTTTATTAAAATCGGTCAAGTAGAACCGGAATTACAGGCGTTTTTTCGTAACAAGGTTACCACTCCCCCCCACCCCTTATTTGAAGAGATAGACTTAAACTTGTTATATTAAAAATATGCAGAATTTTCCGAGGAATCTGATTATAATATTTAATATGCTGGGGTGAATTTTGTAAAATTTTGCATTTTAAAATTTTAGCTGTCAAATACGCCCTCTAGCGGTGGACCTACAACTCAGGTTAATAATTAATAGTTAATAATTTCCAGGTTTTTCTCGAGGTCACTTTTGTCATAATTTTTTTTTCCTGAAGCTGTACTATAAACCGTTCCCTAGATATGGCTGAGAGCCATTCTTATTGGGACACCCGGTACATGCTTAATAAATTATTCAAGGTGTTAATATTTTTAGCATTTTTATTTAATGGTAATAAGTCCAAATTGAAATCGCCTGTTACAAGCACAAATTTTTCTCCTTCTGAGGCTATATCTAACAGTTGGTCTAATATTGG
The DNA here is from genome assembly GCA_910591695.1 of Galerucella pusilla. Lineage (NCBI taxonomy): Eukaryota > Metazoa > Arthropoda > Insecta > Coleoptera > Chrysomelidae > Galerucella > Galerucella pusilla. The sequence goes on from CAJUYI010000153.1 coordinate 53,847, forward strand.
TATAAATTCTTCTGTGCTAGTATCGGGCGGTTTATATGCAAACCACATATCCTACATTATCTATTTAAAATTCTGCTGTGGTACATTCGAACACATACTCTTCCCTTAATTCATGATTAATATCGTGTCTTATCATTGGAGACAGATAATTTGCACAATACAGAGATATTCCCCCATGGGCACTTGATTTTCTACGACAAAAATATGTTACAAGTTTAAAGCATTACATTAAAGCATGAACTGTACTACTGTCATTATACTGAATGAAATATGGAAAGAAATTACAAAGATATCATTTTCCATTTGCCACCCTTATTAAAACTAACTATAGGTACGACACTGAAGATGAATCATCTGCTATTTTATATTACTGGAATTCTGTTTCCAACTTTTCCGATCGGTTAACAGACGTTGCCAAACTTGACCATTAGTTGACCCACGGAGTGAAACTTTTTCAAATTCAACTCCAAATTTCTCTTAAACTATTCGCATTATTTTGGTATATTTTATCGCGCTGTCCGAGAGTTCGGCATAAATTTTCATGAACAAGTTTTCCGCATCGTATATGGATGCCTTCTGGTAGCATTGTGGAGAATGTAAAGTTAGAAATTTTGCTTTTGCGGCTTTAGTATTAACATATTTTCCTATTTGTTTTGATATAGGTACGGAAGTTTGAAGTTCTGTTTCACCTGAAAAAACATGAGTTCAATTCCAATGTGTGTTCCTTGGTTGGAATACTATTTAATAATCGTTGAAGACAAGTTTCACAATGCCAGTTTTACAGTCATTTCTTTTTACAATAAAATATTTATATTAACGTTATCAACTTATTTTATTGAGCATTTTCTGATAAATCAATTTAAATTCTTATCCGACGACCATGTCGACCAAAAAAATATAAGACATCTTTTCACACTAGGAAATATAATACAATTTCAATTGTATTCAAAAACACTGCCGGCAAATTGTCTGTTTGTCCGGGTGACATGAAGGCTAGAGCGGGCCCTGAGTGCGAAAAAGCAGTTCGTAGAAATTTGAATGCTCTCGGTTAAATTTTCATCGAATAAAAAAGTATTTCAATTAAACTATTTTTCATTCGATTGATCTGTTGGTAGTTCTCTATTTTCAAAATAGTCTAATCGACCAAGGCTGTCATTTGCCGTAACGATCTCCGAAATGGTTAATTGAATTCAGGGTCTTTGTGAATTGGGCCGACTGAAAGAGCTTGAGAAATACAATGGAATAAGCATGTCAACCGAACTAGTATTCAATATATTTTATAACCATTTTAACATACAAAGAAATGTTCTAGTACATTCATTATGAAAAATGACCTCCGAATTCAATTTCAAAACATGTGATCAAATTTCTTATCAGTTTAACATTGTGAATCAAACTATACTCTAGAATAATGTGTCCCAGAGAATAAATAATTGGTAGCTTCAACCAAAAATCGAATTATTATCAACTGTCAAATTCAACCTCGCAGCTCTTCCACCTACAACAGTTGCTGCAAAACAGCTGAATAATTCAGCAAGAGATAAAGAGGAGACCAATGGACTGTGGTTAAATAAGAACAATTATAGCCAGTTCCTCCTTGGAATTGATGCGGAATCCGGTAAAAAGAACGCGCGAAGTAATTAAATTTGAAAATAAGATTAGAGATGAACACATAATGTTAAATGGATTTTAACAACAGCAGATACGCAGGGTATGTCTGCAGGTAATAATACTACGGGCAATACGACTTGAATATGGGATCAGTCACACGAAGTGGGGCTGAATAAATTATATTTTTGCGAAATCGTTGTTGGAGACGATTTTGTGCAAATGCAAATCAAATTGGCGCAGAATGTGTGGATGTTGTGAAGTGTGGCCAAGCTCAGACGGACCACAGCGACGCGTCACGACAACTTCATAAATGTGGTTGTGGCTAAACTCAGACGGACCACAGCGGCGCGATCAGTTTGTGCTTTCGTTGTCGTATCTGTCGTTGAAGACGACTTCAATTAACGACAATGGTGTTCGGTAGTTTCAGTATGGAGAAACGAGGAGTGGAGAATTGTCGCATTGCGAAGGCGGTCTGTCGTCCATGTGTTCAAACCACCAACAACGACAATTTTGTGGGTGATACCATCCTTAGGTAGCGACCGTCACTGAGCTCAACTACAAGAAGTCGTTCTTCTGAGCTCTGTTCTAATTCTATTGCATTTTAAATATAACCATGACCTCCGCCCACTAACAACCACAATTATGAAGTTGTCGTGACGCGTCGCTGTGGTCCGTCTGAGTTCAGCCTGGTCTTATGCCACCAGTAAAAGTTACGAAAATGTGCCAGCTTTCAAGTAACCAATCTTGACGTATAACTTGAAATACTGATAGTACAAAAAAAAGGTACCGAACAAAGTTGTTCAGAAATTTATTGTATATAATTTTATATAGACGCATTTCTGCTGTAAAGCTGGAAGTAAAAAATGTAATGCAATATTTTCAATTTTACTCTAGTTTAATTAAGGAGATATCAGTTTGAAGGCAAAATCATTGGGACCAAGTCTTCACAACTTTCGTTTTAACAATGGGTCGAAGCCATAAGAAAATAAAACTCTGGGAAATAATATATTATACACCAAGGTGGTGAAGACTATTATTATTTACCGAACATCAAGATTTTTACGCGAGGAGCTTTGCTCCGAGCGGAATAGGGTGTGAGAATGTCTTCAACACCATGGTGTATATCACACCGTCATCAGCCATGGACATCCATCTGGATCTATGTCCTATCCATAACTTTCTGGAGATAAAGAAATAGTCTTGATGGACAGTATACAGTGCTATTCAGAAGTCCCCTCCCCCCTCGTATCTTTTGAACGGCTACACTTACATTGATAAAATTTGAAGGGTGGAAATAAAGTGTTGTAAACTCCTCTATGAATGGTAACAGGTGACGTAATAGTAATAGATGATGTCATAGTGCCACTCTGGCCAATAATTTTGAATAGGACCTTATGGCAAGTGATATCTCGTTTGAAAGGCATTGGCTACATAGTCATATTAATTTTGTTTGGTTTAAACTAATTTTGACGGATAAATTAAATGAATACCAATATTATTGAAATTACTTTTTTAAATTCCATTAATCAAATATCAACAATGGATTATTATAGCAAGTGTTCGAAATGTGCTCCGTCTACTTCCTGGCAGTAATACATCCTATTAGTAAACTCTTGTCGTATTGTTTGAATGTGTCAGATGAAATTGCATTGCATTCTTAATAATTTTTTCTTTCAAAACGCCAATGCTCTCTGGTGCCGTAGTATAAACCTTGGATTTCAAGTACCTTTATAGAAAAATATCTAATGGTGTCAGATCTGGTGACCGAGGTGGCCATTCTATAGGACCTCGCCGGCCGATCCATCTACCTCGATATTCTTCAACCAGGTAACGTCTTACTGCACCATAATAATGTGCAGGAGCACCATCTTGTTGAAATGTTATTTCCAGATGGCGAATTCATCTGGATTATCTTCCAGAATTTCAAGAATTAACGGCTCAATTGCATTTTGTAACATCTCCAGGTACACTTCACCGCTCAAATTTGAATTTAGGAAAACAGGACCAACTATGTGGTTTCCCAAAATACCTGCCAAACATTGACTTTTTCTGGAAATTGGGTATGTTGTTCACGAAAGATGTGAGGATTTGTGTCACTCCAATACCTTACATTTTGTGTATTCACATTTCCATTGAGGCAAAAAGTACTTTTGTCACTAAAACAAATTGTTTTTGTGTAATGTGGGTTTTGTCTAATTTTATTCGTCATACATTCACAAGATTCGAGTCTTCTGTCGGGGTCGTCATCCGAAAGGTGGTGCACCATTTTTAACTTGTATGGATGAAGTTTATTCTTAGCCAACACTCTCTGTACTGTACTTTGGGTCCGTTGAACTATAGGGAAACACGAATTTTTGACTGATTTTGCGAAAAATCGATAGTACTCACCTATTTTGAGAATAATCCGTCAAAAAATTTGCGGGTTATACATATTTTGCTAAGAAAAATCCAAAAAAAAATTTTTTGTCGCCACTTGAACCATCACTTTTGGACTGAATATTTTATACAAACAACCGTTGAAACGTATCACACTGAACGGGAAAGTGATGAACAACATGTTTTCTCGCTAATAATAACAACATTTCAGTTAGTTTCTTCATAATATTGTTTAAATTACCACTTTTATAAATATATATATGACAGGCTACAAATTTGTATGAAAACAATTAAATCAAATGACAAATGACATAGAAGCTCTACCGTAATGTGTGACATGGTTGCCAGCTGTAAACGATTACGTGAGAATCATGATATTTTTAAAATATTAATTAATTATTGCATTCGAATTTCATCTCAGAAAGTATTGTCGTTAAACAATAATAAAATTAAATATTCAAGCTATTTAGAAAAACTTTGCAAAGCAACAAATACTATTGAATTAAAAACGTCAATTTTTTGACAACTAACCAGAGACGGACTGAAAAATCTTCAATATTCGAATGTGAAATAATAATTTTGGTATTTATTCAATTTATCCGTCAAAATCAGTTTGAACCCAAACAAAATTAATATGGCTATGTAGCCAATGTCAATGCCTTTCAAACGAGATATCACTTGCCATAAGGTCCTATTTATATTTATTGGCCAGAGTGGAACTATGACATCATCTATTACTATTACGACACCTGTTACCATTCGCAGAGAAGTTTACAACACTTAATTCTCACCCTCCAAATTTATCAATGTAAGTGTAGCCGTTCAAAAGATACGAGGGGGTAGGGGACTTTCGAATAGCACTGTATACAACCTTATCCACTACAAGCCAAATTCAAGACACAAATTAAAAATAATTCACAAACACACCGCGAGAAGCATTTACTCCGTCGTCTGACTGACAATTTTATCTTCATAGGTTATTTCGAGCAGCAAATATGTTAAATATATACAAAATTATTTTTTCTTATTCTTTTGTGAATCAAGATTGACAACGGTAGCTGGAACGCTACCGAAACGTCGAAATAAAAAACATTATTGTGGTTTGATTCCCAAAATAATAAGATAAAAGAATAAGTAATGCCACAAGGAACTTACAGAAGATATACAAAATTATGTTGCACAATTTTTTGTTGAACTACTATCCCTGAATTCTCAAAGTTTTTCAATTTGTCCATTATTGACCTAGGTTAATAATAGAAAACTATCAACCACTAATAGAGAAATTCAACTTCTCAGTTGTCTAGAAGAAGCAATAATTGTCAACTTCACATCTGGCCTAGTAGTGGAAAAAAGATTCTTTTCATTCCAAACAAACATAAATGACTGACCATAACTGGAATATTATTCTGGTTAATATTTCGTCTCATAACCTGTGAAGCTTACGCTGCTGAATTGATTTATTTGTTGGAAACCAAATATTTGAATGAAACACCAGTTTCCACTGAATAAGGATCTCGCGAACTATTGGTTATGTATTATTTTCCGCATCAACCTCACCGGCTACATATTTTTCCGCCTGCCTTACCGAAAAACAAATCATATGAACACCGAAAATAGGGCGGAAAGTAATGTTTACCAGCTAAAAGGCGGAGAATTCATAACGACATAAAGTTTTTCACTATCCATCACTTGAGGACTTTGATATTTCAAGTGAATTTTTCAGTTTTTTTTTATATATTCTCCCATTTTTTGGTTTATTCGGTACCCTTAACTATCAGCTTCCCTCGCTTTGCTACGCTTGATCGTACATCTAATAGTCTTGAGCTACTAGAGCTCGTTTTCTGCCATTGTGACAAAATATCCTAAACAGCCAAACTAGACACTGTGCTAGAGAGCTATCAAGGCAAGAGTTTGGAAAAAGACCGCTGCCATATACTCTGACAACAAAGCGGCTATAAAAGTAATCAATTCCATTCAGATAAAATCCAAACTAGTTTGGGAATGCTTGGAGATGCTACAAGAGATATTAGTATGAGGAGGTAGATTCACTAGCCCGAGAAGGGGTACGATGTGCTCCCATTGGCCCAGAACCTTCCTGTACTATAGCGGAAGCGCTGCAAAAAACAAATAGCAGTACTCACGATACACTTACTCACGGTATGCTCTTGCGCATGTAGCCGACAGCGTGTGACGTCATGTGGGAATCTCAACCGGTGATGTACAATGCTAAATATATGGGAAATACTCTGTTTGTGTTTACTTTTCGTGCATATTGATGAGTATCATCATGAAACTGAAAATTGATATTTAGTTAATAATTTATAGTATAGGAGTAGAAAAAGCTTTCATTCAGAATAATTTATTGAAATTTGTTAATTTTGACATATTCTTGTCCAGTTTTTTTAGGCAGTTTTGAAAACTGATTTTTCCATTAATTTCCCTTAATCGTTACAAAACAAAAATAGCCTTATATATTATAAAACATTATTAAATAACACTAATAACAGTAAATTAGTGGGTAATAAAATTCCAAATGAATGAATCAACTTAAGTAAAATTGAAATTAAAGCTAACAAAACCTTGTATTGCATGAAAACACAATAAATCGAAAGACTGGTGAGAGGTGGGTGTAAATTTCTGGTTCCCGCGTGACGTGACTGCGCGGCTCGGACGCAATTTGGAATAGAAATCATCATACCGTGAGTTAGTGTATCGTGGCAGTACTTGGATTAAAAAAGCAGTCTTGAGATTGGTGCTAAAAATAAGGCAGTCCAAAAAGTTAACCAAAGAAAACTTGCCTACAGAGTACCTAGGCAGAAACAATTGTAGACTTAACAAGCACATGAATAACATTGGATTGGCAGACGAAACTATAGCAGGTTTTGCCAATAATATGAGGAAACCTCAGCACACATACTGTGCCATTGCGAAGAACTGACCAATTTTTTCATCCAATATACAGGGTGATTCATTAGTGAGATAAAGTTCAATATCTTGTAAATAGTTGAAGATATTTGAATCAAATTTTAACTGATTGTAGCCAGCCTAGAGGCTCATATTTTAAAACTAGTCGCAATTGTACAGCGTGTTCCAGAACGCCGTGCCAGATCAAAGTTATATATTTTTCAATCGGACACCCTGTATTTTATTTCAAATTTGAATTCTGCTTGGCTCCGCTATTACAATAATATAATATTGTGATGGGTTATACAGCATATTTAAAAAGTTCTGACCACTTGTTACTGTAAATCGTAATGACTTCAACGCCCTGTATACTTTAAACTGCACAATTTAAAATTAATCCATACGTCTGTGATAGTCGTCTAGTACTAAAAGTCAATCGAACTGATTCGATATCTAAGAAACCGTATACAGGGCGAGCCCAAACTCGAATACATTGGTTTCACAATCTTTTTAAATGGATCACCCTGTATTTTATATCGGTAAATGAAAGTTACTTCACTATACTTCAAAATTTATCGAGTATTCCCTATACCCAAACTGAATAGTTTTTGTGATATTTCTAAATATTAAAAATTTTATTTCTAATGAAAAAATCAATAAAAAGCAGAAGGATGAGGTTTCTTAGAGCTTTTCTAAATAGTTACAATCTCAAGAGAACAAGGAATAAGCTACAGTTCTGTGCAAAGAATTTTGTCAACAAATCATATGCATCCTTATCATATTCAATTACAGCAGGAGTTAAGAGGTAATGATTTTGAGAGGAGGGTACAATTTTGTGATTGGGGACTTCCAAAAACACAAGTGCGAAGATATTTTTTCGACTCCGTGTTATTTGGTTACGAGGCTACGTTCCATAAAAATGGAAGTGTGAACAGACACAATTTTCATTACTATTCAACATCGAATCCTCATCATATTATCGTCACCCACAGTCAGATAAGGTGGTCTATAAATGTATGGGGTGGTAAAATCGGTAACTATGTGATGGGACCTTATTTCTTCGAAGAAACGGTAAGAAATTTATTTAGATTTCCTGGAAAATCATTTACCAGTTCTGCTTGAAGATATTCCCCTCCGTAGACGAACAAATGTGGTATCTTCATAACGGAGCTCCTGCTCATCATAACGCGCTCATTCAGGGACAATTGAATGATATGTTTCCTGAAAGGTGGATTGGACGAGCAGGACCAGTTCTTTGGGCACCAGGATCACCAGAGTTGAATAAAGCAGATTTTTTCCTTTGGGGTTTATCAAAGAACAGGTGTACCAATTACTTGTTACGCGCCAGTCGATATGAAAACTAAAATAAGGCAGGCGTTTCAAAATGTTAATGTGCAAATGCTAAGAAATGTAAGTCGATCTTTTCTAGACCGTCTCCAAGTCTGTATAAATGTAGAGGGTGGTCACTTTGAGCATCTTTTATAAGTTTGTTGTTGATTTTTTCATAAATTTTAGTATAGTTGTTAATAAATAAGTATGAGTAAATTTATTATTGTTGGCTTTCTTTAACCATAAAATAGAAATATCACAAAAACTATTCAGTTTGGGTATAGTGAATACTCAATAAATTTTGAAGTATAGTAAAGTAATTTTCATTTACCGATATAAAATACAGGGTAATCCATTTAAAAAGTATATGAAACCAATGTATTCGAGTTTTGGCTCGCCCTGTATACGGTTTCTTAGATATCGAATCAGTCCGATTGAATTGTAGTACTAGACGACTATCACATACGTATGGCTATGGAAGATTAATTTTAAATTGTGCAGTTGAAGTCATTACGATTTACAGGAACAAGTGGTCAGAACTTTTTGAATACGCTGTATAACCCATTACAATAGTATATCATTGTAATAGCGAAGTCAAGCAAAATTTAAATTTGAAGCGAAATAGTGGGTGTCCCATTTAAAAAAATATAACTTTGATCTGGCACGGCGTTCTGGAACACGCTGTACAATTGCGACTAATTTTAAAATATGAGCCTCTAGGCTGGCTACAATCAGTCGAAATTTCATCCAAATATCTTCAACTATGTACAAGATATTGGACTTTATCGCACCAATGAATCACCCTGTATACTATAAACAACCGCTTATGCTATGATTTGTTATCTTCTTTTCACTCCTTTATGGACAGCATACGGTCTTTACACCTGTAATTTGCCGGATGACCAGTTTTTTTCAACGTATTGTAGGATTTAATAATGATTTGATCACCAATTTTCTTTATCCTTTCTGATAAACGTATGTTGTGAATGGACCTTGAGAAGTTGACAAACATTTTTTTTGCAGTGTTGAATTTCAAAATGTTATTGATTATTTAGTTTTTTTAAAAACTTCATAATTCTTGATAACGGTATCTGGAATGCTACTAAAACGTTGGAGTGAACATACAAAAAATAGTGTTTTTGAATTTCCCAATAAATTAGCGCAAAAGAGTAGAATGATCTACTGAAAAATGAAAAATGTTTTCAACAGTTTCTGAAACACGAAAAGTTATAACGAATGCTATATTTTATCTCCTGTTCGGGTCTGAACAAATCGTTTAACGTCAAAGTATGTTCCGTAAAAATGGCATATCCATAAGTTCTACAGACTAAAATAAAATTAATACGTTACTGGGAGCTCTGCCGTTTTCCCACAAGAGTATCTGCCAGATGAGGTTGAGGGTTCGTAATAGGGTTATTTTTCAAATAAATCGGACTGAAGCTCTGAAGGGATACTAATTTTTTGACCTATCAAATAACAACTGTAGCAATGATTGGAATATTTATAATACGTTAAACTCACTAATCATTTATAATTTAATTGTGAACAATTGAACTATCCATCTCAGTGGACGAATTTCAAAAAGGTCTAATGATACACCTGGATATATTTCAACACAAATTTAATTTAACAAACAAATGGCTACTGAGCTTTATTAAATTTTATGCATGGAATAATATTTTTAACTTTTCCGTTAAGACGTCTTTTTGTTGATTCAACACCTCATCATCTCTACCATTTGCCTTTTTTTACTGTCGTTCGTCATTTCAAGATGGATATAATGAGTTGGCCACTGCGACCTTTTCAGACCTAGTATGACTCTTTATTTTTACATATATATATATACAGGGTGTACCAATCTTACGACAAACTTCGGTATATGGGTTATTTTAAGAGATATCAAAAAATGTTATCAACAAAAAAAGTAGATGTGTTGAAGTTCCATATTTTGAAATTATATCGAACTATACAGATTGCTGCATAAATCCGTTACAAACCAAACATATGTTTTTTCAAATGGGAACCCCTGAATATTAATACCGAATTCGGATTGGTTACATTTTTTTGAAGCTTTTGATATAAGGTTTTGCCACGTTATACAAAGTCCTTCAAAAGATATAAATCGTAATTGTACGTTGAAGAAAAAAAATGTATTTTGCCAAACAGAGTTTCGTTACATGATGCAATATCTCCGTATCCTATTAAATTTCAATTTTATTCTTTCTTATATACAGGGTGAACGGAAACTCGAACCTATCATTTTCTCTCTTCTTTCAAATGGAACACCCTGTATTTTATAGCAAAAATAGAATCTTCGATTATAACAATATAACATTATAACATTTTTCACTAAATTGATATTTAAAAATTTTTCACCTATAGGATACTCCATCCGTGGACACGCTGTATATTATATAAACCAGCTTCTTCAGACCGGCACGATCTAACAGTTAACTGCAGTGAGGAGAACATTTATTTTGTTAAGTCAGCTTAGCAGTTTTATACAACCTATTTTCATGTCTTCACATTGACTTTATAAAAAGTGTATTTTTTTGCAAACGCTACTTGAATATTGAATGATTTGCTTCAAATGCTCATATTTTATTAAACATATCAAGTGATGCGATTCTTGGAGGTGGAATCTATAGCTCCTCATCACTGTCTTTTATATCAAAACTTTTGCATTATTTCAAGTTAAAACCTCATTATAAAAATTATTGGAATGTTATATTTGCTTACCTATAGAACATTATCATGTTTAAATAATAATAATAATCTATTAACAGAACATAGATTGAAATGTATTCTTTATTTCCAATATATCATAAGATTAGATGATAAATTATTGGGTTTCGATCTGTCAACAAATAATTTATCACTTCTCAATCATGTTTCCTTCTAATGATGATACTAATTGACATACATAAACCAGATTGCTTTCATAACATTATACACGGTATGCTTGAACTATGTGAATTTGTTATGAATACCTTCGTTTCTTCAAATATCTTATAGTACGATATTTTGAATGATTAGATTTGATTTTTGTGTATACTCGTTAGTGACAGGTATAAATGAGATGCTTTTTATTTTTACCTTCATCTTGCGGATAAAAATTCAGTTCAATTTAAATCATTCTACAATATTGAGGGATTTGGAATGGCGTTTTAAAGTCCGAATCCCCAACAGTCAAAAACATTTTTTTTCACATGGGAATTGTTGATGGGAACATATACAAATATCGCATTGAGCATTTAATTTTATTCAATTTCACTTGACTATTTAATTGTTATTGATATAATACCAAGCATATGTAACTGGAATCTGTATACGTAACTGTAAAGTGGGCCGGTGAGTGGAGGCTCACAGCACTTGGGCCACATGTGATTCATTCTACATCCTTCCGAAGAGTTGTCCTCCTAGGTCATCGTCCATCGTGTCCTTCCAGGAAGGTGTACAGGTCACTAGGAGACATCTCCTTAATATCTGCAGGTGTAGGCCAAGACTCACACACACTCTTTTATTGACGATAACTCCGGACACTCGCATAAGACATATCTGACAGTTTCATCTTCCTGTTCAATTGCATCATTGGCTGTCTACGTCAGAGGTAGCACAGTAAGCGCTTCTTGCAATAGGCTCAGCCTCAACTGACCCACTGCTAATTTGGGGCTTACACCAGCCGTGCGCAGTCACAACATGGCCCCTCTGTCACTGGAATATAACCTCACATTTGAAATGACCGATTATTGGAACTTTAGTTCTTTACGTCAGGTTATGTTTGAGCGACCGGGGGTCGCGACGCAAAAGATCTGACCGTTACGTTGCCTTACGTTATTTTATGTTACGTTGCTTCGTTATGTGCCTTGCTTGCGTGTGTGTGCTCTCTCCTGAGTCTCTCTCTCGTTTACGAAGCAGCGATTCATATGCATCGGCCGGGAATCGAGCCCGGGCCGCACGCGTGGAAGGCGAGCATTCTACCACTGAACCACCGATGCTATATTAAAATTCTATGCAAAGCTGGTATTCGCAGTGCTGGTGATCTACTGGAATTTGTTCGAATACATTTTTACTATTATTTCCATAATTTTTTTTGCGCGATTGATCTTTTTTGTTTATTTACATCATCTGTTGTCAGGGCGGTAGGTTGTGTTTACTGGTTTCTAAGTTTAACACGTCGGTGAGTGATTTACTTACCGTTCAGACATCGAAAATGAATAAATAGCATAAAAACAATTTCACCAAAATGCAAAATATATTTCAAGCTGATCGAGAAGTATAAATGTCACTTTTGACATCTCGTTCATTTCTAAGAAATCTAAATTATTTTATCTACAACTGTCATGTAACGGGTACGATTTGACACTATTTTTAATGTCATAATGACGTATATTACCGCACTAGTGCGTTTTTGATTACATTACCGCACTAGTGCGGTAATAAGAATCTAGAAACATATTAATACCAGAATAAAATATTTAAAATAACACTGGAAGCTGCATTTTCAATTTCCGAAAGCAGATTTTCTTCGCTTGAACTCATTTTTATAGATTTTTGTTCATTCAACTTTGAAAATTTGATGACATAACTAATTTATTTTTTTTTTCACAGCCTTGTTTATCTTTGTTGCTATGGTCATAAAATATGATACACAGTACCTTATGTTTGCAGTCAATATTATTAAAAATACGTTGAATTGAAATTTTTTTCAAATTTTATATTATAGGTACTGTTAATAATACTAATAAACAGTTGTAGATAAAATTTTGTACGTAACACGTGTGATAGGAATTATTAACGCACTAATGTGATTACACGACTCGGCCTACGGCCTCGTCGTGCAAACTTCACATGCGTGCGATAATAATGTCCATAACCCACTAATTACGTAAATAACTATTATTCGGAATTTATTTCAATACGATCGCGCAAAAAATGGTATAAGCATCTCGAATTACAACGTTTGCATGTAGATTCCTCTCGTAAAATTGGTCAAAATCATATGAGGATTAAGGGGTCTAGCACATTTACTTCTCGAAATACCGGGTGTTGAAATTTTGAAAACTTGAATGTTTCAATTCGATAAACTTAAAATGGATGGATACATTGATTTGACATTTGGCAGCTTGTTTTTAAATGTGAAAGGGCATATTTTGATAAAAATAGTAGTTTGTGCAACTAGTGTCGTACGAGGACGAAGTTTGAGCACGACGCCGTAGGCGAAGTGCTCAATCGTTCAAGTGCGATATGGACAATCCACACGAGTCGAACAGCATATTTTTTCTACGACCCACTTAAGAAAAAATCTAGAAAATAAAAATTTCTATAAACTGTAATTATAACTACAAATTGAAAATTTAACAATTCAATTTTATGTTTCCACTAATTTTTGTGGTAAACGTACAGTTCTTGAATGTCCAATTTGTATAATGCTACGGTTTCCCTTTTCAAATATACGATGCTGTTGTAAGTAGATGTTGCCAGTCGGACTCCCTCATGAAGGGTACCGTACCATTATCTATAATAATGAATATTCTGCTAAATAGTTCAAACGTCTACCTGTTGTCGTTATTAATATCAACAGAATAATTATTTGAAAATAAAATTAACAATAAAAAAAAAACTTTTTCACGGGGAATCGAACCCGGGTCTACCGCGTGAGAGTCTGGTTTGCTTACCACTCGACCACCGAGGAATATGCAAATTGTTTATCTATAACGTCAGATGTATTACATAATTTTTGCTTAAAAGGAACTAAAGTTCCTACCGTGTGTCCCGCGACACGTTCTACCTTTGTATTCTTATTCCATGTATTATCACAAACTTCCCATTTTCTCACCATGATGAATGTCTTAAAAGCATATCGAGGTATGTGCACATAAATATAAATTTAGTCCACTCATTCCAATACAACAAGACATGCCATTTTCAAATGCAATATATTTTGCAACATCTCTGAATGCTCAATTCTTCTTATCTCTATGGTAATCCCATCTTTCAATTCCTGAAGATTGGCAGGCTTTGCTTTATCAACGATGTTTTTCAAGCGACCCCACAGGAAATAGTTTGATGGATTCATGTCGGGCTACAATGAATATGGCCACGAGAAGGTAGGTGGCACAGACATCTCTAGGACTGAGACAGAGGCGAAACAGTCCATAAAAGGACATTCGCCCAACTGTCAAATCCGTAGGTTTACAGGTATGCAAGTCTAAAGGGGTTGCAAGACGAAGTCATGTGCAGATTTTATCATCTAGAAGAGAAAACTACTGAGCACATCCTATGTCAGTGCGACTGCCTGGTGAATGTGCGGTTTCTAGTACTGGGCGATAAGAAGCAGCACCGGCAAGAAATTACATGAAAGATTCAGTCTCGAGGCTGGAGAATGTAATCTAGATTCAGAGAGCCACAATAGAAATCTGAATAGGTCACAGTGGAATGGGCCTAGTAGCCACCTCATCAAATCGAATCTAGTTATTCAAACTGAGAAATTGTTGGCTAGAATCTCTTTGTAGGGCGTGTCCTCTGTATAATTTGACCAGCTGTTACGCAATTGGGATGTAGCCGGAAAATGTCTTTACAAAAGTGCAAAAATAATTTGTGAGAAACGTGATCGAACACTAGTGTTTCCCTAGAATCCCAAACATTAATAACCCGAAAATTCTCTTTCGAAAAATGTATACTTCATATTTTCACACACAGTAGATCGTCTCTCTAATGTAATCTCCATTATTCCATCACCAAATATTCAGGTTGTATTCACAAACAATAGATCTCTTTCATGATGTAATCTTTGTTATCTTGCCATCGATCTTTTTGTAACAAAAGAGATATTTCCTACCAAAACTCGTCAGTTGCTTTCTGTATTCACCTTCCAATTGTAGCAATTCTTTCAAGCTTTTATTCCGACAATAACAATATAACAATATTTCTACTGAAATTGTAGTAGCAACGCTTTCATAATTGAATTTGTAGTTTCATCTAAAAGCTTTCTCTGTGATAAAAATGTGACAAACCTAATTAATGTATCCTTTGGCGCAGATTTTGAATCAAGCGAAGTCCAGCAAAGCGAGTAAAAGGGCTGAATGAAATTACTCTCATTACAAGCTCTGATATAATTTTATGATGCAAAAATGGGAATCCTTTCTTTGTAAAGTACACGAGACTATAGCTTGACAATTCTCCCAAGATGTCTGCCATAAACAATTATCAAGCTCCAGAATTACTGGAGAATCATCATCTTGGGCCAAATTATGCAAAACATAACATACTTTGATGAAGTTGAAAATATCACACACAGATCTTGATTTTGTAAAGAATAATTGACGAAATTTTTGTCTTAAGATCTCAAAGCAGTGTTCGACAACATATTTAGCTTATGCTAATTTAAAATTTTAATTTTGTTACCTCTTTTTAAGATTCCCAAGATCTTCATAAGAAGTTAACAAATGTTTAATTATATTTCTGTTTGGGCACTTCGTTATGCTGATGTTCTTGAGGGACTTGTTCAATTTGTAAAACGTATCCTTATGTTACCAGTGTCAACACCCAGCAATATAGTTAGAGTAGAGTGCGGTAGAAGCAAAATTTCATGTACAATATTTAAATGGACGTAACTGGTTGAATAAATGGACGTGTTAAACTGGTTAACGAAAATTCTTATGATGGAAGACTTCCGTTACCCCAAAGTGTGTTTCTTCCGTCAATTGCACTGGATGGAATGTGGTAGCAAGTACAACTGGGCAGCTCAAGTAAAATCTCTTCCTTCGCTTTTTACAGATTTATAGAAAATCTCTCTTACTTAAATTTAAAAATAAACTTCTAGAATTAGATATTTGTCTCTGCCAACAGTCATCCTCCCTTCCCACATATAAACATTTAACAGTATCTGTGTCACGACAAGAATATCTGTGCCTTAAAATGCCCATCCAAATTACAAGAACTATCGCTAAACTTGGGTTAGGTAAGTTCACATACGAAGGTTGTACCTATCAGATAAACCCAAATGAAATCTGCACTATTTGTAACCAAAAGGAGTTAGAAACTATTGAGCACAAACTATTTGATTGTCCAATATATTGTTGTATGAAACAATCCACCTTGAATTATCTAGCCGACATCAATGCTGATTCACTAAATAATATTACAATATATTCGGCTGAAGTAATTGCTAGCTATATTTGGAATATCTTCTGTAAGTTCCTTGTGGCATTACTTATTCTTTTTTCTCTTATTTTTTGGGAATCAAACCACAATAATGTTTTTTATTTTTTATTTCCGACGGTTCGGTAGCGTTCCAGCTACCGTTGTCAAGATTAACTAGTACCTAATAAAATAATTTTTGGTCCCTATCTGACACAACGAAAAAAATATGACAACTAGACAATCAATAATATTTTGAAGTTTAAGACCACAAAAGTTTGTTGTGAAATTTTATTAAGGTCTATTCATAGTAGATCACATCTCTGGTAAAATGTAAAATAGAATATTCTATTTTATGACATTCTAACGATATGATAGTCTACTAGAAATGGAATCCAGTGAAGTGCACGTTCCAGAAACGGTTTTTATTGGGATAGCGCTTTTTTTCGCTTATTTTGGAAATGTTGTTAATAAGACGCGTTTGTTGTTACTTTTTTGTGTATAATTATTTTTGTATTCAAAAAGTGTATAACTCAGTTTGGTGATTTTGTGTATTGAAGTGTCTATCGATTAACAACTATTCCAATAAATATTATTGATTAACTATTGGAAATTTCTCTTCCTAACATTGGTAACCAAATTTGACTACATTCGGCTGAAATACTAGCTACACATTTATCTGCATTTAGTTGTATAGAAGCACTTTCTTTGATTTTTCGTTTTTTATTATTGGGCTCTTTCAATATTATTTTTGTCGAATCCCTTTGAATTTTATGCCCCTCTTCCCAAGCAAGTTTGCAAACACCTAACTTAAAGAACTTCCTATCTTTGATATATTTTTTATGTTCACTTATTCGGACTTTCAATGGTCTAGATGTTTCACCTAAATAGAATTTGTCACATTCACAAGATATCTGATATATGCAATTTTTGGAGATTGTTCATCATTTTTTGGCTTCGTTTTTGTTAGTATAGATCTCAACGTATTATCAGATTTAGAGCTAGTTCGAATATTGAATAGATTACCAATTTTCTTAATTCTTTTTGATAAACCCTCAGCATACGGTATTGTCAAGTTTTCAAAAATTATGCTAGCTGAATTAATAATATTATTGTTATTATTATGGGGTATTAACAATTAGCCCTTCTCTATATTCTTAATTTCTTTATTCACAAATTTTGCCGGGTAATTATTGGCATTCAAAACATTTTTCAGTGGAGTTTTCTCCTTTGTGACATGATTATCATTAGAACAAATGATTCTGGTCCTATCGTAAAAAGATTTCACTACCCCTTTTTAACGCTTATAGCATGATTTAATTCAAAATCCAAATACCTATTAGTGTGTGTTGGCTTACGATAAACACTTGTTTCATATAGGTGTTTTATTGATAAGAACATCTAAAAATGGCAAAAAATTGTTATTTTCAATTTCAAATTCTATAGATTTTTCTCCTTCATTTATAATCGTTAAAAAATATTGCAAAAATGTCGTCTACTATCTCCACCAGAAAATTGGTTTTAATTTTCGATTATTTACTATATTTTTGCTTCAAAATGTTTCATGTAAATATTCGATAGAATTGGTGTGAGGCAAGAGCCCATGGCAGGGGCGTAGCCAGCGGGGTGTAATGGGGGTAATTACCCCCCCCCC
>CAJUYI010000153.1:72262-99734 GCA_910591695.1 Galerucella pusilla
CAACTTGATTACCCCTCCTTACAATCATTTCTGGCTACGCCCCTGCATGGCAAGACCTTTATTAGAAATTAATAACTTATATTTATTTTATCATTGTAATTAGGTTTATACATTGTTCTTACCCTCTCCATAAAATTGTGAAGATTTTAAAAGGAAATAAACTATTAATCTTAACGTATGTCTAGGGCAAGGATAGGTACCCATTATGACCTAAAATATACTTCATTTATATCAAAGTATCGAAAAAGTATTTATTACATTAACCGCGAACAGCAAATGAAACATAAATATCGTTAATAAAGGAGAACCTTTATCTCAAATGAAAAGTATAATTAGTTTTCGATGAAAAAAACATTCTTTTTATATCGCAATAAAAAAGCAATTTTTTGCTTTCCCAACTTTTTGCGATGAACTAGGTCGGGTTACTTTGACCCTTATTATCCCCTACGGGCTATTTTTTGAAAGCGAGTAATTCTCTTCAACAGAAAAAAGTATCAAACACATTATGAGGAACATTATGAAGGTATATAGGTATCTTTCTATCTTGGCAATTTCAGAATATACATTTTTAATTCACGCTTAAGCTTTCACTTGGGAGAACTCATTGCGAGTATATTTTGTAGAATTTAGTGATTCAAAATTTACCATAAACACAACATTCAGAGTTTTGTGTGATATTTCTAGGAGTTACTACTATTACTACAACTACTTTCTGATGTACCTGCTGTGGAAATCATCAGGATGGTAAAATGAACAAGTATGACTTCATGAAGAAATTCGACACATAGTTAAGCAATAAGAAATAATTAGATCTCAAGACCATTACCAAACTTGAGAAACATGCCATTCAACGGTTCACAGACAGATAGCAATAGAAAGAACTGGGATATGAGCGAACGGGCCAGGAACAAAACACCCCAAAAGTTTGGGACAGCCAGGCTCTGGTAGAAGCCATCTTTAATGCAACAACTATATCTAGACTGGTGAAAAACTGCGAATAATCCCATATTAGGCTGTAAAAATGTTGGAATCGACTTAATATTACATTCATATTTTGTTTATTGTCATGTATATTTTATTTTTCAATATTGACATTAGTTAGTTATGATGATAAAGAGATAGAGACAAATAACTACATGAAACTAGAAGATGATAATGAACCCAAGACATTTGAAGAAGCAATAAAAATAATAGGCATTGAAGAAAAGACACCATGCGAAGTATGTATCCGAGGAAAAATGATGAGAAGAAGTTTTCCAAAAGTATCAGAAAATGGGGAGAATAATATTTTGGATTTGATACATTCAGACTTATGCGGTCCAATGAAAAATAGTACTCCAAGTGGAAATAGATATATTTTAACATTCATAAATGATTACAGTAGATATGCACATATTCATTTACTAAAACAGAAGAATGAATTTTTCGAGAAATTTCAAGAATTCAATGAAATGATGCACACAAAGTTCAACAAATACATTAAAATATTAAGAAGCGATGGTGGAGGAGAATACTCGTCAAATTCAATGAAAGAATATACGAAGAAAAAGGAATACGTCATGAATTAACAGCTCCATACTCACCAGAACAAAACGGTGTAGCAGAAAGAAAAATCCGATACTTGATTGAAATGACAAAATGTATGTTTTTAGAATCATCACTTGATAATAAATTTTGGGGGGAAGCTGTTATGACAGCCAACTATATTCAAAATCGATTACCGACAAAAGCTTGTCAGAAAACTCCATTTGAGGTATGGAATAATGAAAAACCAAATTTGGGGCACACAAGAATACAAGAATATTTGGGCGTGATGCTTACGTTTTTATACCACATGAAAAAAGAAGAAAATTCGAAGATAAATCGAGAAAAATGACATTTGTGGTGTACAGCGAAGAATCGAAAGCATATAGATTATTGGATATAAAAACATGCAAAATTACAATACTGAAAAATTTGAAATAAATTTATTACATAGAAGACTAGGATATAGGGATATTCAAGCTATTCATTTATTGGAGAAGAAACAGCTGGTGAATGACATAAAAATAACAAAAAAGACAACACAGTTTCTCTAATATGGGTGAAGAGGATTGCATATAATGAAACGGTGGAGCAGTTAGATAAATGAGGTTCTGAAGGAGACCATTTTGTGGAGTCATAAAAGATTGCATGAAAGGATAAGTCGGGAACTAAAAGGAACAAGAGCTGAAGAGTCTGCTGAGCAAGAGAGAAAATGAACTCTCAACTAGGCTGTCAAGCTTGGTATAAGACATTTGGAAACAGTTGCTGACCAAATGACTGGACATTTCACCCTGAGGAAACATCGGCACAAAAAAGGTGAAGTTAGTGCACCTATGTACAAAAAATGTGAATTCTATAATATAACACTCATTACTTCATTCACATTTGGGTTGTGCTCAAAATCCCAGGCACTTGAACTGAATCTTTGTACCATTACCCATGTTATCTACCTATTTTCATTCCAGAAGCTTCGTGTCTTTTAGACAGGTCACCAGATTAACTGAAGGAATCTTTAATAGATGTAATGGTTGTGCTATTTCCACTCCAAAGTGCTTCCGTCTGAGTCCTTGTTAGCTCTCACAAAAACAGAGTAAGTGAGTAGGTGTTTCATCGTATGGTCCACATTTTCTGCACATAGGTCCCCTAACTTTGCCCATCCTGTGCAGATGCTTCTTTCAGGGTACAGTGTCCAGTCAGCAGGTCGGTATCTGTCTTCAAATTTCTCTTACCCCGTTTCAACAGCCTGGACGAGATTTCCTTGTCTACTTTGCTCAGTAAACTCTTTGTAGAGGTTTCCTTGTGTCAGCCTTCATTTGTGTTCCTTAACTAGCCAGTTCCTGACTCACCCTCTTATGTAATCATTTGTGATCCCACAAAACAATTCCGGACCTGTGAAAGCCTTCTTCAGCTAGCTGGTCTGCCATTTCATTTCCTGCAATCCCCTTATGTGCCGACACCCATATTAGAGACACTTACTTTGTTGTCTCTTGTCAGCATGTTAAGAAATTCTCCACAGTTTTTCACCACTTTAGACCTAGTTGAGAACACTCATTCTTGTCACTTCTGTGACAACTTACAAGGACTCGAGCGGAATCATTTTGTAAAGGAAATAATATCACCATTACATCTACTGAAAATCCGACCTGTCAAACTGGTGGCCTATTTAGAAGAATGGAAAGGAAATAAATAACATGGTAAATAGTACAAAGACTCAGTTCAAGGGTTGAGCACAATCCAAACGAAAAAAAAAGCATGGAATATTCGTACAAAACGTTTTAGTGTGACAGGGTGATCAAATCCACTTAACTATTCTTTTCATAACTCACTGGAAGAAGTGGAGATTTCAAGTTTTAATTAGCCAACCAAACTGTAATAAATATTATCCGCAATATGTTTTAACATCCTTCCTCGCGAAAGATTAGATTTCCTGTCAACAATAGAAAGATATTTAATCTTTTATTATTCAGCTTATGTCAGAGTCTGATTTATAACAGTCCTAACCTTCGCGCATAAATTCACTGTCCTCAGGGAAAAATCAATACTTTTTTTTCTCTGTACTTTCCGTTACATATTTACTCACGCTGTCATAAATTGCACCGCGTGCATAAATATCTCTCACAAACTCATCTACTTTTGCTTCTCCTGCTGACGTCTATTTCCGTCTTGCAGCGAAATGATGCAATTAACTCAAGCTTCGCTTTTTCGCGCTAATTACCGAGATGGTAATAACATCGGCTATAAAGCAATCAGTCAAATTTTGTTGATTTAGCTGGCTAGTTAATAATTTAATGTTAAGTTTTAATATAAAAACTATTTGTATTGTGCATGGTATTTTTTTAATCATAATGTGTTGGAAACTTTCGTTTTGCTGCATTGTCAGGGCGCTTTACCATGGAATGTTTCATATCCATTTGCCTAATCAATAAATCAATTTTTATTACACCGTTATTATATATTCATAACTATATTACTTCTTCAATTTGAGTATTATTTATGAATTGTTTCAAGTACCGGATGCTTGAAGTATTTTTTTTATTCCATACACTTATTATGCTCGGCATCAACTTTTTTGAATAGAGTTTAAGAAGTAGATAGTTCCATTTCCTTGCTGTATGATATAAGAAATATACTAACAAAATTGGAGAGAAAAAGAGAGATTTACACGGAAAATATCATAACTTCAGTTTCAGACGAAGAAAAAGAGAATGATGAAGAAACCAGAGATAGATAAACACAGAATTAATGAAAAAATATTAGAACACATATATAATAAAAACTACTGAGCAACTTGAATGCACGAGAATTTCTATCGATGAACACTTCCTAAAAATGTTCAAGAAGAAAAACTTTGACTCGAATATAGATTATAATTGGAGTGGCTCTTTGTCCTATCCCACTGCGACCTTTGCAGATCTATTGTGGTCCTCCTTATATTTAAAGCTCGATATCTAGCTTTATTCTTTTTATTAGACTCTTTGCCCTCGGTTTTTCTCCTCCGAGTAAGTGAAACCGCACCCTTGCTAGGCCTTCGCACTCACAGAGTATGTGTTGTGCGGTTTCGTCTATCTGGCAAAACCTGCATAGGCTCTCATATTGCTAGGCCAATTGTGCGCATATGTTTCCTCAGCCTACTATGTCTTTTCAGCATTCCTACCATCATCCTCGTCGTTTCGCGACTTTGACATAGTAGGTCGTGTTTCCCTAGGTTTAGAGATATCGTTATCTTATCTTGTACCCAATATATTCCGGCTCCTACTCGAGAGTCAGTTTCAGAGCTATCAGTGTACCAGTTGAGATTCGCTGTTATAGGAGGCACTGCTTCCCAGTCCTTCCTCTCTGGAATGTAAACTGTATATTCGTTTTTATACCTATATTGTGGGGCAATCTGATCCATCGGCATTCCCAGTATTTCATCTGCCTTTATTTCTTCATATAGCTTTTGTAGACCTTACCGTGTCCTTGACTCATCGGAGGAGTAATAACCTGTAACTAACAGATCTTGCATTTCCCCGAATGAAGATATGCAGTGGTGGTAGGTTTCTCGAACATAATAATGCTATGGAAAAAGTATACAGAGCCCTATTAAGATACTGCCTATAGATTATTTCCCAACAATAAAATGAAATTAATGAATAAACAGTTGAAAATGATGATATAGTGGGAAGCTAAAACATATGAAAATAGCAGAAGAGATATAAACACAGCAATAAAGTTTCCAAAATCAAGTTGCTGAACAAATAACTGAAATAACATTGCAAAAAAACTAGTTATGGAAAGTATAGAACAAAAAAATGCAGCGAGGAATACGTAAAATGGACTATTGTCAAAAACACTTGATAACATACAAGTAGATAATGGAACAAAAACATGGAGTTCAGTAGTATGGAGTGCTAGAAGCTTACAAGGCATATAAATAATGAGTGGAATCTTTAAGTTGTTTGTTGGAATTTTTCGCTATAAAAATTGGCAATAAACGGACTCACAAACTTTATACAACTGTTTGGTTGTATAAAATTTCTATTAAAAGTGTATACAACTCTTATATGACTGTCTTATGATCAATAAAACAGCTACTATAAAATGATTTAATAGTGTGTCATGTAGTCACATCAATAAAATGGGATTGAAGCGGCACTATGAAGGTCTTACAAAATGGTTGTATAGTGCAATATATTTTTTTATAATGCTGTTATTTCGAGCACAATGGAAACATTTTGTCATAAGAGCATTTCATTTTTTAGTGAAGAATATCAGAACCAAATTATATTTCAACTTGAACGTGCATCATACATTTCATTTGTAGAAATGGAGTTTTATCAAAACGACTTGGGCGCTTGGTCGGACATCGCAGTAAAAATTATAATTTCATTTGGATGGTTTAATAGCACAAATTTTGATGCGCCGTAAATTCCACTGACAGATTATAGGTATATATTTGGCAAGAAAAGGAAGCGCTTCAATTCTGGTTGAGTTTCAAGTAGGAACTTGAAAAAAATTAAATAGAATATCCTAAAATACTTTTTTTATGACTTTAATAGTTTATCACTTCATATGGATATTCTTCCACAATATAATTCTGTAAATAATGATAAAGTCACATTTTTCAATATAATTTCATGTTTCCAACTCAATTGCTCATAATGGCGGCGAAAGCAGTACAAGAATTGCTTATTTAAACATGGCGGTTTATGAAGCAACAATTTTATCCCAAAAAAATGCCTTAAACAATGTTTTATTGTCAAATGGAACGGTATACGATAACTGTTTTATAAGGAAGAATATTTAGGCACTATTCAACTAAAAAGTGTTTCATAATGCAACGCAATTGAATGCTATACAATATTTATTATACAACATTATACAGCTTCAATAAGACAAGCTTAAGTAACTATTTTATATTGTTGTAGCTATTAGTTATATAGTATATTATAGAACTCTTATACAATAGGTATAAAAGTCTTATAAATAATATTTTTGGTATTGTATAAACTGGCTTATAAGGTATTATATCATTTTAAAAGAAATGATCGTATAATGTGTTATAGCATATATTGTAAAAGTCACTATAGAATCTTTTAATACAACAATTTCCTTTAAAAAACAAAATTATCGCAACAAAAGGCTTAATAGAAATAAAAAGTCCTTGAAACAACGCTATTCGACTATTATACAACAATTCAGTCCTCTTAGAATTTCATTTTGCTAGTTGGGATGTGATGATGTATATCTTCTAAAACGACATTAGTGAACAGTGGCACTAGTAAACATATCATTTGGGGTGAGAGAAATGGTTGTAAGATGTCTGAGAGGTATTTTGCTGGATGGTAAGTGGGTGTATCAATTGCGTCAACCATGGGGCTTAGTGGTGTTATTGGTTTATGGATTTCAGACTTCTATCTTGCGAATACTTTTTTGTATATTCGAATTGGGAGAAGAAGCTTTCATTAGTTGAATTGTTTCTAAAAACACAGATGTTGTATGGTCTTTTGGTACACCCCTGTTAATACCAGGATGTTTTCTGTTCTCTTCATGAACTTCACAGATCTGACGATGCTTTCACGCTGGATAACAGCGCAAAATTAAAATACTGATAAAATTGTGTGAACACAGCCGATTATTGCCCAAATGACGTCTGTCGCTTCTCTATGTACGGTCACAGACATCTAACAAGAGACGAAAGCTTTGTCGGTTCCTTTGAAGTCGGACACTAAAAAAATAGTAGTGTAGATGAACATCCCTCCCAATCAGGTCTATAGAATATTTTTTTCAACTACTCACATAAGATCACCTTATTATTCATTTCATGTGTGTAATGAGTTGTAGCTCATTTTCAACCTATTCTTAAAATAATACACGGTGAACTGAGGAGAATGTACGGAAGTGACGGCTTGACATTGAGAGATAAACTAATTAGGCAATCCAGTGACCTGTCAAATAAAATTCAATATGGCGACACAGGGCAAACAAATGTGATTTAATACATTGTAGACCGTGGATTTTGGTATACATGT
This sequence comes from Galerucella pusilla, assembly GCA_910591695.1. Taxonomy (NCBI): domain Eukaryota; kingdom Metazoa; phylum Arthropoda; class Insecta; order Coleoptera; family Chrysomelidae; genus Galerucella; species Galerucella pusilla. Next base: position 79,798 of record CAJUYI010000153.1, read on the forward strand.
GGTGAATACATAGAGATAGTAATAAGGAAGGAGACGACATCCAGTGTTAGGTTCCATATGTACATGTGGAATCAGTGGGCGTGGTTAAGTATGGTACGCAACGTATTTCTGCACAGAACCGGATTTGATATTTTTCGATATATGGATTTTTAGTCTTGATAATCGATGTAATGCAGTGAATCCTTTTTAATATTTGTAATACACCCCTGCATATTATTTATCTTACCTGTGGTACGTTATTCCCGAGGATTTCTTAGTATCCACGCCGTCTCGACTGGTACAACTTCTAACAGCACAAGAAACCATTTTAGTCAATCAATTAAACCAAAAGTATCTTTAAAAATGTAATTTACAACACCAATGACACTTAAAAATAACTTTGACATTAGCGTGGCACGAAAATGGCTGACCGAGTACGCTTTAGATCACGTGACTTCGTCTCCTCCCCTTATTACTATCTCTATGGGTGAATACAAAGGATTACCTTTAGAATAAGGCTCTATTCTACAGAAAATAGCTGACATAAAATTATTGACAAGCTTTGTAACAGAACTGACAATGTCATGAATATAATAAAAGTGTAATATTATGACAATACATAAGTGTTTATTTTGGAGGAAGGTGCTTTTACTTTGCTTTGGTGTCTCTATACTAATAATATACAATAAAAAGTTCAGTTTTACAAAACTTTTAAGCTGGGTTTATCAATTTAAGACCAACTTTTGGTTGTGTACCAATAAAAGAACATTATTTTTTTTTGTTAGTGGTTTTTAGACTATCAAGAATCATGATTTAATATTTACGGGTAAGTACACACGGACTAAAACATATACAATAATATTATAATGAAAGTGAAACTTTTATGAAATTGCTGGCATTGAAATTTCACTTGCTTGAATTAGATATCACCTGCAGTATTTAACTTTTATGCTTACGGATTTCAGGAGTGAAACACCTACTTCAAAATGCCAACGACTTGTATTGTAGTCGGTTGTGGGAGCCGTTCAATCCGAGAGCAAGTAAGCTTTTTTAAGGCCCCAACTGTTTTAGAGAACTCATTTTTGGTGCACAAGAATGAATTAAGTAAAAAGCGTGGAGAAGTGTGGTTAGCAGCAATCAATAGAGATGATCCAACAGAATCAAAAATCAAATATCAGTCTCTATGTAGCAGGCATTTTGTTCAGTTTTGTTCAATAACAATATTTATAAAAACTGAGAAAAGTGATATATTCTAAATAAAAAATACTAATCAAACGAACAATATACTAAACACCAATAAAATATACTAAATTGAAGCAAAATATACTAATAAATTCGACTAAAAAGTCTTGAGCACTGTTTATGACTGAATAGACAATACAAAACTAACCTATCTGTCTAAATTGTTTGCCATTCACGGCCATATTAGGATCACGAGAACTACTTTCTTTCGACTCTTGTTAGATGGTGTACTCTGTGGTACGGTCTACCAATCGCAGCGCTGCAGTGGCGCAATTTTGAAACGATACTTACTTCAAGAACTCCTCGTATTCAGTGAATGTATTCGTGATTGTGAACTGAATGGAAAGCTTTTTATTTTTATTCAATAATATCGTTGAGATTTATCACTCAACGATAATATCCAGTATCATTAATCATATCATTGAAAACGGCTGCGTTTTGTTCGGTGGCGAAACAATCATTGCGAACTGGAAACGACAGAGTATTATTCTTCAGTTCGTCTGCTGTTCCGGCAAATCGATAATATATTGAACATAGTTAATAACGTAATGAACGAATTGAATTTTTCTTGTAAAACTACAATCTTCATTGTTATCAAGTGTTATAAAAAATGAGGCACAAATCCAATAGATCGTGTCACGATTATTTCGCGTCCTAGCTATGTTACTATAAATGATCTACTGTACACACAGACACAGACGTGACGCAGGATGATAGCCATTTCGTTGGTGTCACGTCTCCTTGAACTTTTCTCGTGGCGTACAGACAGAGATACATCCATTTTCATGTAGACAAAAGTTGAGAGGATATTGAATTTAAAGTTCAATTTTTGGAGATAATGGAAACATTTTCATGCTTATATTATTATTGTTGTTAGAATTACTGTGATAGTAGTAGTGCCTATGACTAGGCCTGGCAGAAAATTGCTCAAAGCTTGTTGTATTGAAAAAAGGTACAAGCTTCTTCCATTTTTCTCACTCGAGCTTTTCCAAAATCAATAATGTAACGAGCCATATTTATTTTTCATCTTCAGACGCCGAATCTAAACTTTATCAAATCTAACTACCTATATAAATAAGCAATTTTGAGAATACAGCATACGTCTAGGAACAGCACCTAGATAGTTACACAGTTACACTTCTCTGGGTGTTGAGTAGGCCTGATAGTAATTGGCTCACATGCAGTTGACCTACTTTTAGCTCCCGCTGTCAAGTGACATACGAGAGCACGCTGTTGAATCTTAAGCTAACCTTAAAAAAATATATAATGAAATTATATGAGTAAAACTGGGATGTACAAAAGTGGTTTCAACTGATGATTGAAATGAACAGTGAGTTTTAAAATGAACAGTGAGATGGTAGAACCGAATGCAAGAGTTTATTTTTGGATTACAGTGTCGGGTTAGTATTGATGTTTTCACTTTGAAATTTATTAGTAGTCCAGTAAATGAAGGAGGAAAAAAAGGCAAAGTTAACATTAATGACGCCCTGTTTTCATCTTCCGGTTGGAAGTTGCATTTGGTACCTCATTAAACATGAGACAAAGTTCTGCATGAAAACGCGTGCGAGGGCGGAGAAAATAGCCCCAAAAGACCAGGAAAATAGGTTTTCAGCCAATATCTCCTAAAATATGGCAGTTAAAGATTTTTGGTTCAGATAAAAATTAAAGTTCAGGTCATTTTCTACAAAAATGGTCCTCATGATTTTTTTCGCAACATCAATATTTTCTGCAAAAAAATCGGGTTGAAATACCGGAAATTTTGAGACTTGTGAAATATGCAAGTTTTGTACAAAATTTGAGCTGAGGGGTGCTGGAAATCCATTATTTTCAATGTTTTGGATTGTGGAAACCAATTGTAGATGGCGCCACCACATTTTACAGATTGGGAAAATCCTCGGTGCCATAAATGAGAAACCCTGTAACCAGACACTTTTGATGGATATTTATGTTTCCGAGGGTCTTGTTTTCCTCTCAGATGAGGCCTCAAGATATACTTATTAGAAAAACGGGCTATAAGATTAATTCTAGCGAGATGGACCTCACCAGTGGACCTGAATCTAGCAACAATCAGCTTTGCGCATGTGGCAAAAAACTGAAGTTCATTAGTCTTTTGGTAGGGAAAACTGAAAATGCCTCAAAAGTGAAGAATATTCACGTATAATACTCAGCAACAATTTCTTGCAGATTCCCTGCAAATTTTTGCGAGTTATAAACGTTCTCCATGTTTCATTTATTATGGAAAAATATATTTTTATTTATTTATCAACGGGAAAACCCAATATAATGATACAAGAATAATATATTATAGAGTAAAATATTACATAGAGAATTTTTAACAAAAGTACAAGAGATTCGCGGGCTAATTGTCCGTGAATTGATGAAAAAAGTATATAAAAATACATTGCAATTATGATATAAATCTGTTCGTCACCAGTCATCATCTGATTCTTGGTCAAGAACTTCTTCTGGGTCTAGAGCTTCCTCTAGCTCTACCCCGTCAACAACTTCTTCTGAGTCTACAGATTCCTCTAATTCTACCTGTTGGGATAACATATTATCGCTGTATTTATAATTCGAACACTGGCGTGACTCACACGACACGAACCACAAATAGATGAGCAGACGACACGAGCGCCACGTAGAGCACACGCGCGGCGAACGACGGAGGAACGAAAGTAATAAATTATAACGTATACATTTAGATATACTGGTTTTTCCCCGTGGTATCAAAGGTATGACTTATATACATCGATGGAAAGGTGGGAATTCCCCCGTTACACTAGTTAAGGTGTTAAAATGCTAGAAATAAAGAGCAGGGAGAAAAAAACCACAAAAAAAGTGCGTTTTTTCCTTGAGCCCGCGTTTTCTAATTTTATTGAAAAATGGACGACTTCGTCAAAAAAGTAATTGCACAATCGAAAGGTAGAGATTCTTAGCTTTCAAATGATGTATCATAGAGACCAATCGGATCATGTATAAATTTGTAATTGATGGTTGTTCACAAAATTTCCCCGCGATCCAAAACAGCAAAAATTTGGGATTCAATAAACAACGATTAAATGAAAATTAAAAAAAATTAGGGTATACAAATTTCAGGGATGACAAAGGACCTTTTGAGGACCCATAATCCAAAAAAGTTTGAGTAAATTAGTGCAATACAAAAAAATTGGGAACAAATTCCTGGCGAGGTCAAAATTACCCGGGAGCAGAAAGTTTGACCCGTGTTCCGATATGGCCAAAAGAGTCAAGCGTGACTCAATTCACAGGGTATGATAGCAGCAGAATTCCTCTTTCACATGAATTTTGAATTATGAGAAAATATGCATTTTTCACAGTTATTGAATAATTTGTCCCCCCGCTGATGTGTAAATACACGGACTATTATCTATTATATTTTTATTACTATCTATTATATTTTTTTCAGGTGTATTAAGATTTGTCTTAAATCGTAAACATTTATTGATAATATTATTAAGTTTAGAATTTATTGTTGTATCATTATATTTTTTATTATTTATATATTTAAGAAATATAAATTATGAATATTTTTTTTCAATAATTTATTTAACTATAAGAGTTTGTGAAGGAGCTTTAGGATTATCAATATTAATTTTAATGGTTCGAATACATGGTAATGATTATATCACTACTTTTTCTTTTTTATGATAATATTTTTATTTGGTTTAATCATATTGATTCCTTTAAGGTTTTTAAATTATTTTTGGTTAATTCAGTGGTTTTTTTTTTATTATAACTTTTTTATTTATTTTAAATTATAGGGGATTTTATCAAATTTTTAGTATTTCTTATTTTTTAGGAATAGATATATTATCATATAGATTAATTTTATTGAGATTTTGAATTTGTAGTTAAAAATTTATTATAATAATGAATATCATGGCTTGTTTATTGTTGTATTAATTTTTTTATTATTAAGTTTATATTTAACATTTTCTTCATTAAATTTATTTATTTTTTATTTATTTTTTGAGATTAGTTTAATTCCAACTTTAATTTTAATTATTGGATGAGGGTATCAACCTGAACGCTTAGAAGCTGGAATTTATTTATTATTTTATACCTTATTTATATCACTACCAATAATAATTATAATTTTTTATTTAAGTGAAAAATTATATGTAAGAAGATTTAGATTTTTAAATATAAATTTAAATTCTCCGGCATACAGCACAGAAGCTCATTATTCGAGGTGCGCTTGGTACCGTTTTTCTCGAAACCGGTCAAATTTTCGAAAAAAATCATAGGGACCATTTTTGTAGAAAATTAACTGAACTTTATTATTATTTTTATCCGAACCAAAAATCTCCAACTGCCATATTTTAGGAGATATTGACTGAAAACCTATTTTTCTGGTCTTTTGGGGCCATTTTCTCCGCCGTCGCACGCGTTTTCATGCAGAACTTTGTCTCATGTTTAATGAGGTACCAAATGCAACTTCCAACCGGAAGATGAAAATAGGGCGTAATTAATGTTAACTTTTTTCCTTTATTTACTGGAATATAGAGTCACAAAAAGGTTACTACTACAGTGTGTATCCGATTGGTCGATTGAGCTAGATGAAGGGGGTTGGTGAGTTTTATGTCACTCGTAATTCTAGCCTAACCTAACATTATATTGAACTCAAAGATGTGACGCCTTTCGCTAGCTTCCTCAAACTCGTTTGATCAAGCTACTCTGTTAGCGAGACGCGTCACAACTTTAAGTTCAATATAATTTAGATTTTAACAAATTAGGTAAATTGTTTCATTTCATCATTTAGTATGGATCTACTTATATCAAGTGAAAGCCTCATTTATTCAAGTAATTCTATAGTAGTTAACTGATACGGCTATGTGAGACGATGAACAATGATGAAGAAGACTGGATAAAGTATCAATAGGACTGTGGAAAAGACTATAAGGAAGAGATATTAAATATAAGACTCCCAATAAGAGAGGAGTGGGTTCTTACCCTGGATGTAGCGTGATCTCAAAGTTTTATTCTTTCAAAATAACCACTTACAGCCAGTTTCACAATAATAGGTTACCTCATGGTTTAAAAGTATCCAACGGCTACGACAAAATTTGGGTTTCACAATATGTGGTCAAGGGTATAAGTCGAAGAATTCGACAGTAACGATTTTTTACGCAGATTTCGTTTGTCGTGTGGACAGTAGAAAGTCTGTTGGACATCACAGGGAATGGACATCACAGGGAATACAATATACACCTATGCAAGGGATAGTTTTGATAATAATTTGTAGCACCAAAGTTAATATAAGAAACTTCAAAAGTTCTTTTATCATAGGCCGGGATATTAAATTATATAGGTACTCTCATCCCTTGGAAATCGAAAGGACTTTATTTTTATTTCCGAATAAAATTTATTCGGACAGTCTCTGTATGAACAATACACTACACCGTGATGTTTATTCATTTTATTAGAATAATAAATCTATACCACTATATTATTATAGTTAATATTACCACAACGCACAATCGATTAGTCAAATAACACAATTAATATCGCCGATTGAACACCTTCAAACAATGAAGCAAACAAAAATGGCGTTATGAATTTTGAGCACAGATTACAAGTAGTTTTGAGCATGTTTTGACGTTTTGATTATGTTAGGTTAGCCGTCACCGTTATTGTGCATGGTTGCCAAGGATGTGGATTGTGAAAAAAGTATATATTTATGGTATGATTTTTATACATAATAATCTTTTTAATTGTATAATTATTTTAATATTAATAAAATTGATTTAAAACAAGTAATTATCGAGTATTTGTATCTGTATAATTATCACATTTAAAAAAATGCTTATAAAATATTTGACCTACGATTGTAAATTGGAGGAAATATTACGCAAATTGACAACCTTGTTGACAAATTTCGCGAAGCAACCTGAATGGAGTGATCATTAGTTGAATTATGAGTGTGAAACATGTTCTAATGGTTAGTGTCTCGGTTAAGGTTACTCAATCCGAAGAGTTTACCACCGATTGTGAAACTGGCTGTTAAGGTATCAAATTATCATTTCCAACAGGTTATGATTGTACTTGGGCTAGATCCGAAATTAATTTGTAAGAGCACAAAGCCAGTGACCTCTTGAAAACACCAGGAGCGCTATTCTGTACGCGGCATTGACAGTCGTCGGTATCGGTATGTTAACAACAGCCATCGGTTGCGCGGCCGACGGGACTAATATAACGCTATTCTGTATGTCACTGTTTTCGACGCTCGGAATTGCAACCAAAAATTATCGGCATAGAAGTGACGTCACTCGATTCGGTACATGTGGCCAATGAGCGATGAGGGAAACTGTCAAATTTGTGAACAAACAAAAGTTCACGTTGAAGATTAGAGATTAACTGGGTGAATTATCCCTCAGGATATAGCCCAAAAAAGGAAGAAGAAGATTAGAGGTTATATTTTGGTTTCGTTGGAAGGTAGGGTCATATAATTAGATAATAGATAGTGACATATATTTTATCTGTTAGCATAAACGATACAATTCATGTTTATATTAACATTAACAACCTCAAAAACTCGAAATTAAGAGTCAACTAGCATTGAAGAATTGATCTGGCGTTAACATATATCTCTTTTTTTTTAAGTCTCAAAGATAGGATAAGAACGGATATTGATTATTTTAAGCAGTTTCTTGTTCTATCAAAACTCAGCATTATAATACCGCTCAGAGGGATCATTTGATTCAATACATGGAGAGCCATTCAAATTTTGCTGCAGGAAAATTTTGTTTAAAAGATGGGAAGGACTTATAAAACACTAGATTAGACACTATACACAATATAGTTACTCTTCAAATATTGAAAAGTCACTTTTTGCGCGATCGATCTTTTTTGTTTATTTACAGCATCGGTTTTCAGGTCGGTAGGTTGTGTTTACTGGTTTCTAAGTCTAACACGTCGGTAAGTGATTTACTTACCGTTCAGACGTCGGTAAGTAAATTACTTACCGACGTCTTAGCCCTACATACATTTAAGTGGTCCTAAATAATATATTACTTCATTCATTACACAAAAGGAACAAAAAAAATAAGATTGATATTTTTTCTATGAACAGAATCGAGCAGAACAATATAAAAAGTAATAAATAGCATGAAAACAATTTCACCAAAATGCAAATTATATTTTAAACTGATCGAGAAGTATAAATGTAAAGGACTTTTGACATTTCGTTCATTTCAAAGAAATTTAAATTATTTTATTCGAAATTCGAATATTTCAATACGATCGCGCAAAAAATGGTAAGTATAAGCATTTCGAACGTTAAGGGTGATACCGGTCTCCAGCAAAATTGGAGGCTTCGCTACGCTCAGCATCCAAACATTGCTGTCGACCGGTAAACAACCCTTACCGTTCTTGATACTTAATATACTATAAATAATCCGCAATTCCAGCCAAACATCAACAAATAATGAAAATTTCCTTTCAACGAAAATCGATAACGGTTACCGTGGAGCTCATTAGATCACGGTAGACATACCGATTCTCATAGAGTCGAATTCGCGATATCGGTCGGTGAAAAGGTATACAGAATGCCGCACATGCGACTTACCGACGGCTGTCGATAACTGAGTCTTGCCGATACCGATTTCTCTCCGAAACGAGTTACAGAATAGCGCTCCAGGGTAGCTATTCTTGAAAATCATACGATCCGGTGCTTCTCTCGTACGATGGGATCTATTCCGTGCGATCTATCGATTCCCACGGTCGAAATCGACTAATTCTTGGACCTACATGTACTTCCTCCTCTGCCTCCCGTAAATCCTCCATCATAACGTGCCAAAAATAATGGTTCTCCATGTCCATAATAAACACAGATTGGAAACACTGAAAATCAGTAAAACTCACGACAAAGTATTTTTTCAACTCCATGCACATGCATTTAAGAATAAACAGATAACTGACAGAATAATTACGGAATGCATAAAAAAATATTGATTATATACAAATATATACAAATTTCCATTAAAAAACCTCTTTACTAGGCAAGCTCCAATTCATTCGACTCTGCTCCTCTATTTCGGACCATGCGATCCGGAGCGTATGATTTTCATGAGATCAATTATATCGGATCACGGGCCAAGAATATAAGGACCATCGCCTCATGTGATCAGTCGCCATAAATCTATGTCGCTCATTGTTCAAGAATAGACGTCCTGATCACAAAATGGAGGATTATGGACCAGACCAAACCTCACAAGATCAAGGCTGGTTTTCTTCTACTCAATACCCCTTAGCATTAGATGAGAAGATTAGAATTGAAAACTTGGAAAATGTCAAAATTCAAAATATAAACAGTTGGCTTTTGTTTCTCCAAGGCCTGTAACGTAGCCAAAAAAAAACCTCACATATTAATTTTGGCAAAAATTGATTAAGTATTTGTAGTTGTTCAATTTATTTATTAATTGTTCATAACTAATTACGGGGTAATTACCACACCAGCAAACTTCTATTATCGAGCAATCAACAATTCTCTTAACAATTTAAATATTTAAATGCACCTTGAAAATGTTTACTCAATTGATCGAATTATTAGCTTTTCATCATATTTTTTTAATAACATTTAAGAGTGAATTGTGCTCACTTCATAAGTTTATGATTAGGGAACAATTTATAGGTTATTTCCAGCAGTTTTCTATTTTTTTTTTTCAATTCTTTCGCAAAAAATATCATAAAACATAATGTCTTCAAATAAGAGACCCTGTATATTTTCACATTTTATTTCAGATAGGGGATCAGGACACCCTGTATAATATTCAACCCCAACATTGCAATAGAATATCACTTGATGGATCTGTGATGGATTGATTTTTGTGCATAGGTAGGTCATAACTCAAAAAAAAAGGAAATCTCACCTTGGTTCATTAAACTGCTGAGCTGGGCGTTCATTACATTAACGTTTTTCTTTGTACTTTATTATCATAAAAATGGGTTTTATACTTTATGCATACAGGGTGGCAGGACGAACACGAAACAAAGTCATTATCAGGAACTGTGTTCACGTCGATTACTGTCGATTTTTGATCAAAGGGAGACACTTTTTTTTCGGTATTCCGCCACTCTCACCCCCTAGCGGGGATAAGCATCATTTCAAAGCCTTTTCAATTCTCTTCACGGTTTTTAAATTTTAATATTCGGCATTCTTGTTATGTTGACTTGACACGACCGACTAAATGAAGAGCACTGCACTTGCACTGGTACACATTTTTTCTACATACAAATTCAATTCCAAAATTATGATAATCCTTGATATAGTACATTCAATAGCCTTCTTGGTGTGCGTCATCGTTTGTGACGTATATCCTGGTTTTGGGTATGTCGTTAATTTTATTTGCTATTTTGACATATAGCTAACCTTAAATTTTATAAATAAAATCATCAGGATCGTATTTAACCAAATTCGAAAAGGCTGTGAAATTAATTATTACTAGCTTCTTTTTCTCACTGAAAATACTTGAGAACTTTTGAAAATGCTTATGTTTTTCAGTATATCTAGGCATGTTTTTGTATTATTTAAATAAATATAACAATAGGAATAATATTCACATTTTATGAGTAATAATTGACCGTAAACAATAAAGTGAGTACAGATCTGACGAGAACTGTCAGTGGGAGATAAGAAAAAAAACGTAAGACAAATTGCCAATTCCAAAGGTACGTCTGCTTCTTATTTTGATTGCTGTAATCTCTCCCAAATGAAAGGTCTCTCTTTTGAGTAATCTAAACATCAACTAATCAAATTTTTCTAGTCCAAAGATTCCATTCCATCCAACGTAATGTGTGACATTAACAATCGATGACGCACACCAAAAAGGGTATTATATGAACTTTGCTCATCAGTAATCATCAATTATTATAATCGATCGCTTCCAGATTTTTTCCGCATGAACTTAAAAACCCCCTCTATCTGTCTATTCACTCAATTCCGCTCATTACCCAATATATCATTAGAATAAATGGAAAGTTATCGATAAATAATTATCTATTAATGTGTTTATCAACTCAAGTTTTGCATAAGCCAAGATTTACGCTTCAAATCAATATCCTTTGTGTGCCCATCTAGCTCATTGAATTATGTTGACGTACAGGATATTGTTTAATCGTCACTAATTTTGCATTGACGGCCGAACTTGGAAAACCACTTTGAATTATTGGGTGCTAATATAATACAAAAGATAAATAACCAATTCTGCAAGATTAATATGAGATGCGAGAACTTCCACATTTATTTTCATTTAAATCGAATATATAGGAAAAATATATATGCAACTCGCTCCAACAACGAGGTAATTAGCAAATATGCATAATTTGGAGCAATAATTTCAATTTACATAGGTGTTGTTTACAGAATATGAATGATATTAATATTTTGAAGGAACGTAATTGAATTTATGACATTACAGGAGTCTCCTGGCAATTCTATAAGGTTATTGCTGAAATTATAAACATACTTTGCGCACATAATATTATTCAGGACAATCAACAAGAAAATGTTTGACACTTAACTGCACTTGACTCACACTACATATTGGGGCTTCTTCTTTCTTCAGGAGATATTGGTGCTTCCACATTAGTAAACCAGTAAACTTTCCCACTATTTAAAACGTAATATTATTCAAATACATTGTTGTTATAAGCCTGGATGCAGGTGAGAATTCACCCATCACTAGATGAAAATTATTGGTTTCCTATGAACCATGAGCCAATCTTTTCGATGTATATCAAAAACTACCTGTCTCACAACTTTGGGAAAACAGATTTCCAATATTTCCTAAATTACTTTGAAAAAATCTCTGGAAATAACAAAGGGAGACTCCCAGAATCTTGTTGAAGTCCCTTTGTGAAGCGTTATAGATGGAATATTTTCAATGAAAAAGGAAAAAAAGACCACTTATCATTACTCTATTAATATTAATAGGCAATTTTATTGACAGGTAGTATTAATTATGGCAGTTTTCGGTGCATGTAGACGAGAAGAACTTGTGAAAATGACCATAGAAGACACTAAAGACAAAGATTCGCTGTCAATAGTAAAAATTCATGACTTAAAAATAAGAAAAAGTCGTGCCTTCACTGTTACTAATAGTGAAGAGCTAGATTTTCTATTATTCTACAGAAGGTATGTTGCGTTGAGACCATCAGATTGATGACAACACCTTATATTTTCTATTTCCACGTTATTGTAACGGAAAATGCTCTGAACAAGTGAGGCTAATGAATGAAAAATACTTTGTAAAATCGCCCATTATTTCAATTTATCAGATTAAAATTATATACAGGCCACAGTTTTTGTCGCACGTCAGCTAGTCTTCTAGTTCTGTACCTATCTATAAAGTAGGGAGGGTGATTGTAGGCTCACGCACTTAGGCCACATGTGACCCATTGTACAATGTACATCCTACCGAGAAGTTGTCATCCTAGGTCATCGTCCATTTTGTCCTTCCCAGTAAGGTGGACAGGTCACTAGAAGACATATCCTTTATATCGGCAGGTGTATGCCAAGACTCACCGAACACACTCTCTTATTGACGATAACTTTCTGTTCACACATCCTCACACCTAGAGGTGTGTCCACTAGCCCCATATTTTGGAGGTGTTACCTTAGTTGACAGTAGCCAGTCAAAAATCATTCTGTTAAACGAAGGTTTTTCCTGGTCATCGCCAAATATTTCTTTGACGCCAGCTTTCCAGGGTCACCCAAGGTGATCCTGGCAAGACTGCAGCCTTTTATTCCATCCCAGGTGTCACTGGGTCCCAAAATTTTCAGTCCAGCCGCTTCCCTGGCTAAAGAATCGGCAATGCGATCTCTAGTTAATGGAGAGGGTGATATCATTCAACTGGAATGTAATGGAGGTTGGCAAAGTTCTTCTAGAGCCGAGGGATACATCGAAAAAAATCATTGATTATAAAATTGAAACGGCACAGAAAATCTTGGATGAAGTTGAATCATCTGAAGTGCGAATTGTTGAATCAACAACAATGGCGAACAATTCCAAACTCATCTTCATCGTCTGGAATGGTACTGAAACTATACTTTCAATTTTCATTTATCAAATTAAATAAATTTTTGGAAATATGTGAACTCAATTGTGTGAATAATTTTGTGTGCAATTCAAGCGCAAAATCATTGTCAATTTCAAGAGAGGCCAATCGACAATATATAATTTTACACAAATAGCTATATAGACAAATAAACTATTTTATGGTATTTTAATAATTTTAATAATCACCTATTTTCCTCTGAATAAAAAGATGCTCTGAGTAGATACTTATTTTTCCATTACATGAACAAGCCACGATCAATTTTAAGCTTTTACTCTATTAGATCAACAAACTCAAGCTCGACACAGCATTTAAAAGCACTTCTTTGAACATTATATGGTTGTAAAAGGAACAATGACATGGTGACATTGGAAATTATAATCACAAAGTTTAAAAATACATACTGTGAGGTAAAGTTCTTGGATAAGACGCTATATAAGTTGCTGAAAAGTGGCATTTGAATTTAAAACAACACAATGAAAATGGAAGACAGTTGGGCAATAAAGTATTCGAACTAAAACTGAACAGGAGCGGAGAAGATTAGAAAAATATGATAAAGATTCAAGAACTTCATTGAAAAGTTTTTTGAAATTATTTTGATTGTGAAGGCAGTGGAAAAAGGACTATATTCGCAATAAATTATTACTTTCTATGTGGGCAATATTAAGTTTAGTGGTGAGATTGTGGAAGTTTATATACACAAAAATGGCTAAGGTATTAGATGCCCTAATTTCTTATGGGTTACGTTCAAAAGTAAAAGTTCTCAACCCTAAATTTTTATAAAAAATATAAAAAACTTCTCAAAGTTGACATTTTATGTCAATGCTTCTGTATTTAAGGCTACTGACAATTATTAGTATATGGTATTCCAATATAAAATCGTATCCAGCTGTAGAAAATAATATAGGGTGCATAAAATAGGATCAAAATGATTTGTCTTGGGACGTCATGTGTGAAGGTCCGGCCGTTATAGATGCGCGAGCCAATGACGTATTCTTCTTCTTTATTGTCTGTATTTTAAGTTTAGCAGGAAAATTTTCGTACACCCTGTAGACTGTTGATAGCGCATGCCATGTATTTAAAAATAAAACATTTACAAAGCCTTCAATAACATACCTACTCAACCTGCGAAAAAGTGTAAATTATAAAATGGTATTTTGCAGGTCATTCGACTGATGCAATGGTTAATTTGTTTATTGTGGCATTTGAAAATCGCCCAATTCCTATGAATAGAACCTACTCCCATAGTGTGACACCCCCAACGCTGATTGCGAACAATAATTCTTATCACTCTTTTTAGTAGTTTTTCTCATATTTTCCTTGTCGTTGTGTAAATCGTATGTCGCGATAAGACTTTTCGCAACCTGTATATGATGGAACTCACTCTAACAATATTACTAGGAGCTTTCTGAAAAAATCCACTTAACATTTCTAGTGTTCTTATAGTAACGACTTGAACTGTTTCTGTATTGAATAATATACAAGACAACTATTTCTACCTACTTCTCTTTTAACAACTGCGCAATAAATTATAACATTTTTCTGTTGACGTTGTTGTTTCTGGAAGGTTATTGAGCAGTATTGCCTGAATTCAATCCTGAGTATCTTCAAACACATTTTCTCAATACACTTCTCAACATTGCGAAATAATAAGCATACGAATCTAATATTTGAAAATATGAAAACAATAGGCTTATTTTGACTAAACTGTGATTCCAAAAATACCAAATGTGAATAATAAAAGGTAGAACGTGTCGCGGGACACACGGTAGGATCTTTAGTTCCCTTTAAGCAAAAATTATGTAATACATTTGACGTTATAAATAAACAATTTGCATATTCCTTGGTGGTCGAGTAGTAAGCAAACCAGACTCTCACGCGGTAGACCCGGGTTCGATTCCCCGTGAAGAAGTTTTTCTTATAACAGCATCGTATATTTAAAAAGGGAAACCGTAGCATTATACAAATTGGGCGTTCAAGAACTGTACGTTTACCACAAAAAAATTAGTGGAAACATAAAATTGAAATGTTGAATTTTTAATTTGAAGTTATATTACAGTTTGAAGAATTTTTATTTTCTAGATTTTTTTAAGTGGGTCGTAGAAAAAATATGCTGTTCGACTCGTGTGTGGATTGTCCATATCGCACTTGAACGATTCAGCACTCCGCCTACGGCGTCGTGCTTAAACTTCGTCCTCGTGCGATATGGCCATCATATCCACACTAGTTGCATAAACTACTATTTCTATCAAAATATGCCCTTTTACATTTCAAAACAACCTGCCAAATGTCAAATCAATTTATCCATCTATTTTAAAGTTATCGAATTAAAACATTCAAGTTTTCAAAATTTCAACACCCTGTATTTCGAAAAGTAAATGTGCTAGACCCCTTAATTCTCATATCATTTTGTCCAATTTTACGAGAGGAATCTACATGCAAACGTTGTAAATACCCTCAACGTTCGAGATGCTTATACCATTTTTGCGCGATCGTATTGAAATAAATTCCGAATAAAATACTTAATTTAAATTTCTTCGAAATGAACGAAATGTCAAAAGTGACATTCATACTTCTCCATCAGTTTAAAATATATTTTGCATTTTGGTGTAATTGTTGCTATTTATTGCTTTTCGACGTCTGAACGGTAAGTAAATCACTTACCGACGTGTTAAAGTTACAAACCAGTAAACACAACCTACCGTCCTGACAACCGATGCTGTGAATAAACAAAAAAAATCAATCGCGCAAAAAAAATACGGGCATAATAGTAAAAATTTATCCGAACAAATTTAAGTACATCACCAGTACTGCGAATACCAGCTTTGCATAGAATTTTAATGTAGCATCGGTGGTTCAGTGGTAGAATGCTCGCCTGCCACGCGGGCGGCCCGGGTCTCGATTCCCGCCCGAAGCATATGAATCACTGCTTCGTAAACGAGAGAGACAGACTCAGGAGAGAGCACACGCACGCAAGCAAGGCACATAACGAAGCAACGTAACGTAACGGTCAGATCTTTTGCGTCTCGACCCCTGGTCGCTCAAACCTAACCTGACGTAAAGAACTAAAGTTCCAATAAATGAGAAATGAAGCATCCACTGTATGTCTGTGCCCAACGCTTTGCATGTTAAGGTGAAAGCGAGAATGGAAGCATACAGGCTGGAGTCATAAAATGACAGGGTCACAGAAAATACAAATATTTGAAATTCGCACGGGTAACAATAATAATTAGTCCTACATGTCCCATCTGGTCTTACAGTCTTGATACGCAGCAATGTTGCTTTCACAACGTTTCAGGCAACAGTGACACACTCGAAACGAAAACGACGGTCGCGACGGCTAGAATGGGCTAGATTTCGGAACTATCATAGCAGACGCATAATAGTAGAAAGTTGCGTCTTTTTATATTTTTTCACTAAACAATTATATATTATAGATTTGACCTAAGGCCTAACTTCAAGGAAATACTTGACTGCCCCACCGAAATCAAGAAAGTGTTACAGTTTTTGAAAGCTACTCTATCTATACCGTAATAAATATATAATTTGAAATTTGTAATAATTGCATGTAAATATTTTTAAATATTTTTTCTGTGCCAATAACCAGCGATGTCGAGGTACGTTAAGCTAAAATAAATAAAAAATTATAGATACCCGATAAAAATTGACAAAATCGAATATATTCACTTTAAATACCTTTGCCTCACAGTGCATATTTCACAATGGAATGGAACATGGAAAGTTAATTCATTAGTGTTCTCAATTGAAATGAATGACTGACAGTTTTACCGTTACTTGATGGAAAAAAATAATGTGTTCCTCCGTTCCTGACTAAACCGTCGATCCATGCTTTAACCAAATTCAGTAGCACAATTCAACTTTATGCAGTATTATTCGAAGTTTGGAATGTGAGTAGTCACGAAAATTGAATATATCTGAGGAGAATTGAAAACTGCCGATTTTATTATCTGTTCCTCCATTATGTCTTATGAATATTACTAGGGCAAGCAATAGAACATGCAAGTATAGTCATTTTTGACATAAATTGAAAACGGATGGACCAAGATGGTGGAGACTATTTTTATTGACCCAGCACCAAAATGATTTTTGCCTCGAGCGGAATGAGGTACGAGGCTTATTTATAAATTTCTTCACCACCATGGTGTGTATAGAATTTTTTCCACCACTAGCCAAATTTGAGACAAAAATTAGAAATAATTGACATCATACACTATTTCAATGCTAAAATATTACTAACCAAAGAATCTTTATTGTTCGTTTGCACAACTTTATGTTATTTCATTTTCCTCTGTGCTTTTATATCGACCATAATGAACCAAAACCAAAGTAAATTTGTTACATTGGCAGCTGTATCAGGCGCAAAATATCATTTATTTGATGGTATTGACGACAAGAGCGATAGTGACGACGAAGAAGAAATTTTAATAGCTTCTCTTCGAAAAAAAAGCTGCGCAACAACGAAGAGAAAATTATGTGGAGATTGTATTGATACGGCTTACACACAAGCAATTCCAACTAAACTTAAGGATAACTATTGAAAAATTCAATATATTGATCCATATTATGGGATTAATCTTAAGTTCCTTGAAAAATTTTGTATTTGTACTTTGTTGTTCCTAGGTAACCGGTTACAAAAACTACGTCTTATTCCACATTTTTGAAGAGCGCAAACTCAGTGAAATATTACCACACTCCAGACCGCGATCTAAAAATGTGTACATTGGAAATGTTAAAGTATATTTTTATGAACCTCGTTGTTACGAACGCTAGGAAAGTAGTCACAGAGTAACAAAAATTTCATTTATGAACGATGGTTATCAAAAAAGTTATTCTCTACTAGGATACAATATTTACCTATTGCCTGGTCTAAACATGTAGTCGGAAGACCGAAAGTCTCCATCTCCAATTTGAAATTAATTAACAATAATCACTTATACTGTTCCTATGATTTCTTATATACTATGTAATGGAACTAGTAGACTTACCACAAAAAAGAGTATAAATTCCAAGTGGCATCACCAAAATTGCTACCATTAAATCCGTAATTGCCAAAGACATCAAGAAGTAATTGGTAACATTTTGTAATCTTCTTTCCCAACAAATCGCCAGACATACTAGAATGTTTCCAGCTGCAGTTCCTACAACTAGACCAAATGCTGACAATGCCCACCAATTTTCACCTTGCTGTTTGAACGGTAGGGTCAAATTTGGACAAACAGCAACTGATACAGTTTGATAGAAGTACAGTGAATCATTTTTTGGATCTATTTCAGTAGTCGGTATAGTTGAACTGAAAAAAAAGATAATCAATTATACATAAGTGATCTATAAAAACAAATTTATAAATATATTGGAGTTGAATAGTATAATAATAATTTATTATTAATTATAATTTTATAATTTCCGGCTACAAAATAGTGATGAGCAATATTGGTGTTGGTCTTGTAGTCTTGGTCTTGGTCTCGCAAAAAAAGCAAGACCAAGTCTGAATATGCAAAACCAAGACCAAATACGCAAGGCCCAATTGAATATTCTCAATTCCACAGCATATTTGAATTAAAATATTTGCAAGAGCCTTCAACACGTTCTTTTCCTAGAACAAAATATATGCTTGGAGTTCCGAATCTCCCTGCTGTACTATATTTCACCATTGAACAGTAAAAATAAAATCAACGAGGTCTTTGTACGCAAGCCCAAATAGTGGAGACTGAATAAGGAAGACAAAATAAAGGATACAAAATAAGGACGACCAAATAAGGAACACCAAATCAAGAAGACCAAATAGGATAGACCAAATAAGGAAGACCAAACAAGGAAGACCAAATAGGGAAGAACAAATAAGGAAAACCGAATAATGAAGTACAAATAATGAAGACCAAATAATGAGGACCAAAAAATAGGGAAGATCAGGACCAAGACTATCCGAGTCTTGGTCTTGGTCTTGCCTTGCTCATCGTAGAAATAACAATTATTCCACTAGTAAATTAATGTAATACTGCGGCTACAAAAATTGCTGAATTTTCTGGATTTCAGTGGAAATTTATTATCAAAAACTGTTCTGTACACAAAATTGAAACTTTTAGTGTAGTATCATGGAAAAATCTACTGTAAGTAATATAATTAAAGTGGTTATATCAATTGTTAACCATAGCAAATTTGATAACAGCTTTCGATAGTGACCGTAGTAACCAGTAAATTTTAGTATTCTCTAATACACGGTGATGTTCGGAAAATAGGCCGAGAGTTTTTACGTGGTTGTTTTTTTTTTTCTTGAAGCCTAAGTATGTTTTATACAATGCGTTATTAAAAACTGTCAAACAGTAGCATATTAATTTCAAGATTTAACAATCAACCATCACACACTAAGAATAGTATATTACACACCGAGATGGGAAGAGTTTCATTACGGTCGATAGATTAGTTAGTTAGCTATTATCTTGAGACAGGAATGAAACTTCCTACCGAGGTTTGCATACTATTTTATTTACAACCATCATATCCCGATCAAAAATAATAAATTTTTCAAGAGATCATCCATTACTCAAATGTGGTTAAAATCCAAACTAAGGGTAAATGAAACTCAAAGTCCAAACCACAACTTTAATATTGATATTGTTCTC
>CAJUYI010000153.1:119734-134818 GCA_910591695.1 Galerucella pusilla
ATTGTTAACAAAATAATCTAATATTGTTTAATCTAACTAATGTTTATATAAAGTTAATCATCAATAAATTTTGATCTAATCAATATTTTTCGACGCGGTTGGTTTCATATTGTTCGTTTTTAGAAGACAAAAAAAAAGTATTTTACATTTTTCCTTTATAATCAAGAGCAAAAAAGATATTCACGAATGAACGAGTAATTCTACTAGAAAATAGCACAATATTGTCATTGAAACAATGTCGCGCAAGGTTTTGCATTTGCGTGTTAGTACTATTTTATTGCACGTATTTTTTGCAACCTCTATACAAAGTTTCAAGCTGATACCAGCGATTATCGCGCTAAACTCTAAATCACCTGGACTATACTGCCCAATTCTGATATATTACTTGTCTCAATCGTCGTGGGACACTCTGTATGTAGTGGTGTGAGGTCGAGAATCACTTCCATGGTTGCCGTTGGATATGTTTTCATTGTTCTTGTCTTGCGTTTATAGACATACTAGTCTTTGAATGCTGGAGAGGTCTTCCCTCTTCGTCAATAAGCTAAACCTACCACTCCACGCAATGGCTCCATAAGTGATAAATTGGTCTTACTATGGCAATGTACATCCAGCTCTAGATTTTTTTGTTACAATGCCAGCTTCTCCGTGCCATATTCCTGCACACCACTGAAGCCATTTTTGCTTTGTGTCTCTACGAAGACAATAACATAAAACTGCTGATCAACTAACCAGGGGTGATAATAAAAAACATTCATGAAAGAACCTTCAAAGCAGATAGCTAGGGAACTATTCGGGATGAGTAGGAATTGAAACAGAGCAATAATGGAGAACTTCTCTGTGAACAATGGTGAAGGGACAGAAACGACCAAATATATACTGTCAAAGGCATTAGATTCCAATACTCGGACTCCAAAAAAATACAAGGGACTAGGTGAAGAGCCTGTACAAACTAGTAAAGAGAGCAAGAAGTACCCAAGAGGTACTTCCCAAGATTTGGAAGCGCCTGATTTGGTAACGGAAAGTTATTTATAGTTATGAAGTCACTCAAGATAAGTAGGTACACAGCTTCTTATTAGTTGATTTTGGAGTTATACTGAAGTTTCAAATTCCAGAAAACACCATTAAACCAAGTTCCATTGAACCAAATGATAATGGTAATCCCTCTTCAACCTTAATGATCATAATAATTACAATATATTATATTCTTTCCATGAATATTTTCGCTCACTGAACTGTAAATGGATACGAGAATCTTTTGAAAAAAAAATCGCAATTCTAACTCTGGAAATTACTCAATTGACGTTACGAAATAACGTGTCACCCAAGAAATGGAAAATAAGATGAAATTTTCATCAAAAACATACAGATTGGATTATGTGTTGACGCAAAGACAGATTGGACGGATTTTTATTATGAGTTTTCTAAAATTGGCGTTTACATTTTTATTGACTAATAAAAAAATACAATTTATATCGACAATAATAGATTTTTCTGACGTTCGCTTACAGACCAGGAATAAAATGTATAATGTATAAATACACATGGTATCCAGCTTCTTATTGGTAAAAGATGTTGAATAGAAATAACTTATCATAAAGTACCTCCTGTAGCAAGTCTACCTCAGACGAAGACAAGATACGTAATAATTTGGTTTAGTCAAAATACCTTGAATGAATTAGAAGCGTTTCACTCTCACCTACACTGCTTATGAGCAGTGTCAGAGGACAGTGGGATACACATGGGGTCTGTCACCCCGTGTGGTCACCTGGATCTACATTGCAATAATAAGACTCATGTTAACGTATGGAGTAATTGCATGGGGACCGAAGGTTCTACAAGCAACGGACATCCAAAAATTATATCAAATACAGCGAATAGCTTATTTAAACATCACAGAAAACCGCGGAACTGGAACTAATCACTAGTCTGACCATTCTGGACTTGCACGTCAAGGAGGTTGCGTTAATGGCCATGGTACGATTGCGCACGGCTGGTGTAAACCCCAAAGTAGGAGTGGGCCAATTGAAGCTAAGCCTATGGCAAGAATCGCTTACTACGCTACCATTGCTGCAGGCAGCCAACGATGCAATTGAACCCAGGATTGTATTTAATAAACCCTACAAAATACAAATGAAACAGAACACAGAGTCAGATGCTGCAAATGCAATACGCATATATACAGATGGCTCAAAAATGAAGGCTCAGGATGCGGAGTTTACTCCAGAGCACTAAGCCTAATGATTAAGTGGGGAATGGGAAACAATACCAGCGTGGTTCAAACAGAACTGGCTGGTATCTCAATAGCCGCAAAAAAACTAACCAGAAAAGGAATTTCTGGCTGAAACATAACAATCTGCACGGATAGTAGACAAGCCCTATTAGCCTTGAACAGACAACGTGTTATATCGGGGCTAGTACTATAGTGCCTCCAAGATTTAGAGAGGCCTCAGCATATTACAATATTATCCTGTGGTGAGTTGAAGGGCACGAAAGGAGTAAAGGTAATCGCATTGCCGATTCTTTAGCCAGGAAAGCGGCTGGACTGAAAATTTTAGGACCCAGTGACCCTTACGGCATAAAGACTTCGACAATTGCGGAACTAGCCAAACGTTACACCCATGCTCAATCCCTTGAGAGATAGGATGGAATCAAAGGATGCAGTCTAGATAGGATCACCCTGGGCGACCCTGGGAAGCTGGCGCTGAAGAGATATTTGGCGATGAGCAGGAAAAGCCTACGTTTAACAGTAGGATTTCTGACTGGTCACTGTCAACTAAGGAAACACCTCCATACTATGGGGCTAGTGGACACACCTCTATGTAGGATGTGTGAAGAGAAGATGGAACTGTCATGCATGTCTTATGCGAGTGTCCGATATAATAATAATAATAATAATAATAATAATAATAATAATAATCGTCTTTATTATTTTCAAATAAATATATACAAGAATAATGAATAACTAACCTAGATATTTTTGAAAATAAAGGGCGAAGTTTATTTTTGTTAGTGTTGAACACCATCAAAAATATTCTTCCACTTATATAAGGCCGATATAAAGGAGATGTCTCCTAGTCACCTGTCCACCTTCCTGGGAAGGACAGAATGGACGATGACCTAGGAGGACAACACCTCGGGAGGATGTACAATGGGTCACTTGTGGCCTAAGTGCTGTGATCCTACACTCATCCTCCCTACTCTACAGATACATATAGGAGCATTTCCATTTATAAGAGTGAGATAGGTTCATTTTTTCATCCTGTTAATATGGGTTGCTTTGTATGTTTAAAAACATTTCCAAAGGAAAACTGAACAGTTAAATTACTGCAGCTCATATGTTGAATCTTGTCATACTCAGAAAACAATATGTCAAACTCCACCGAACAATAACACAAGAGGAATTCAATAAATGGGGAATAGAACCAAATTAACAATAACACTTTTTATTAAACAAAAATGTAATTAAATTTAGCGAGTAAATAGTAAAGGGGGCAAATAATGTTAAAAAAATAATTAACTTCCAACTTTAATTTAAACCAAATTGTCAATTGTCTTTGTAGACAAAAAAACAATGATTATTGAGCAAAAGAATGTGACTTCACAAATCAACTCGAGAATCGAGTGAAACAATGTAAACAATAATGGAATCAATTCAAAAAGTTTCCAGTTGTATTACTTGGATGCTCAATGTAGCGTTTTCATGTTGAGTTTTCCGATGATAAAACATTTTTCTCGACTTTATTACTATTGAATGTTTTTTCAAAGTTTGAAATTGCTGGAGAATCCGAGATACATTTTAAGTTGTCGTAGTTTTCTGGTGAATATTGATGTTCTATTCCAATCGAAAATATTCAAATGTAGTAATTGAATCGTGAGTGATTTCATAGATACAGAAAGTAACCATAATTAGAATTCTCTCCAAAATTGGAGGATTCAAAGATTAGCTATGTTTATTATAAACCATCTACTCACAAATTACAGATACTAGATATGGTTTCATGCCAATCTAACCTAATTCAACTTTATCCAAAAATTTCTTCAAAGGTAGCTATAGCACTTTGAAGATGACGGCCTTGAATAAGGTTTTGAGTATAAAAATAATGTCAAAAAAACCGCGATCTACAAACTTGAAACTTTTTACATCACTGTTTGATTTACAAAAAAGCTCATATTCAATATACGTTTATTATATAAAGAGTTGGTTAAAAGTCTCGCACCAAGGGAAACGGATGAAGGGAAAGTTATGAAACTTCAGGATGATGAATGAGACTCTATTTTGCATATTTTAGAGCAAGTGTCAAATGCTTTTGACGTCAGCGTTGAGCGTACGGCCGCCATCTTGAATTTTTGTACGGCAGCCATCTTGAATTTTTTTAAATGAGAGACATCACAGAAAAGCTTATTTTTTTTCTTTTTCCAAAAATAGTCTCAATGACTTGGGTATTATGATAGAAATTAAACAAAAATATTCAAATTATTATTTTAATCAAAACTGCGTGTAAGAAATTTATAAACTAAACAATTATTCAAGCTGCAAATACTTCACTACAATAAGTGCTCAAAATGCTGGCCATTTGTTTGTTGAAAATGATACAATCTCTCTTCGAGGTTACGAATAGAATCTTTGATCATTTGTGGAGTAATTCCCTGCCTTTCGAGACGTATGCGATCCTTCAAATCGTTCAAGTTAGTTGGTCTGTTTACATAAACGGAGTCTTTCCAGTAGCCCCAGAGAAAAAAATAAAACTCCCACTATGGGCAATATCGATGAAGATGAATCAGATAGCTCCACCGAAAGAAATAATAGCGATAATGGAAAAATATGGGATCGAAGCTATGCTTATTTTTCTCAGTTAATATAAATAAATTAGGTCTTTATACTTTGGATGTTATCCCAAGTATCAAAGATCATAGCAATGGAAAAAAAATACCAAGAAGAATAGAAGGTGTAACAAAACTAGACAGATTAAAAAACAAAGAAATTAAAGCTAGACTCAAGGTGGATCATATGATATTCTAAATGGAGCAAACTCAACTCAGATGGTTCGGACATCAGTCAAGAATGAACAAAATAACATAGTTATACCTAAGAAAAACTACAATCAAGAAAAAGGAACTTCTTGGACGAAAGCGGAGAAGAAAGCAGAAGATGGAGAGTATATTGCGGAACCAGCAACCCTAACACCTAACGGTACAAGAGCAATCCGATATAAATGAATAAATTTATTTTTATTTGCAATTTTCATGTTTGTTAGCTCAGGTTAGGTTTGTGGGGAGTGGGTCTATAAGGACCTCCAGGCCCTCAGGTCCGAGGGAGCGAGAGAGACCATGCCAAACATCAGATACCTGATTCGAGCCGCGGCGGGGCAGGCACAAATTATATGCTCTTCTGTTTCATCATCTTTCAGACAAAGACGGCAAGTCGGATCTTCCGACAGTCCAAGTTTTAACATATGATGATTCAGATGACAGTGACCTGTTAAATAACGTAGGTCATGCCTGCTATAGTCCAACATTTGCTTGGAGACATTCCTCGAAGGATGTATAAAAGCCTTCGAATGAACCAATCCTGGTAAATTATGCCAGAAGTCTGAAGCTCTTCTTGCTGTCCAGGTGTAAGTGTTTGTTTGGCAAAACATATTGCGATGGTAATTGTAGGTTCTGGTCCGATAGAAACACGTGCAGCTCCCTGCCTTGCAAAAGATTCTGCCTTCTCGTTTCCTTCCAAGCCAGAGTGGCCAGGGACTCAGACCAGCAATACTTTTTTGATTTCCTCCATTGACGTGAGCCTTTTTGGCAGTATATGTTTGTACTCATCAATAAAGTTATTGCAGGAACGCTCTCTGGTAAAAATATATACCACCCAAAAACTTATGTAATGTAAATGTAAAAATGATATTTCATCGATATATTTAGCTTCATAATTACCCTCTTAGTTAATATAACCCAGCAGGAAAATTTTAACAAAGGTCTCAGAGAACTGGCCGTTAAAGGGTTGAATCATTTTGGAACTTTCAAAATCATGTTCATTCCGTCACATTAAATTTTCACTTTTTCAAATTGATCTGTCATATTCCAACGAAACAATTTTTTCTGCAGATGAAATTCCAGAAAAAAAAAAACGTCAGTGGTTGAAATAGATTAAAAGGTTAAACGCAACAGACAGAATATTGTGAGGGATGTTGGTACAATGTTAACATAAGTGAGAAAATACGTTTATCACAATGTTTCAGAGTTCACATTTGCCTTCAAAGGGGAATAAAATATGCATACCTTTGTGGGAGTCGATGTAAAACAAACATACATTTTAGTACTCACATTACAAGGACATAACTTCCGTATAACATACAAGTTTAATTCAACCTATGACTTTTGACGCAAATTTGAAAAATAGCTTATATTGTATGGAAAAATATTTCAAACTTTTCATTCGAATTTGCTTTTGAAGTGGAACATTCTCCAGTCGCGACACCGTTAACGCATATCAAAGGCGAAGGATAAAATTTTTGAAGTTTAGTTTAGTTATTTGTGGAAATTTCAATTCACCGTCATAATTTTACGATGGAATTTCCAAAAGACATAAATTTATTTGCATATCATGAACGTCGGTTGAAACATAAAAAATTGTTATTGATCAAAGCTACCAGACAGAAGCATCTAGTTCTTGGCACATCAGCCTTTAGTTGCCTTGTGCTGTTGGTTGTACCTACCATTTATCTGAAGAGACTAGTTGTCATCAGGCTCAACAGCCTTTTAACTTTCTGGAGACATCCTTATATATGTTTCTTTAGGGAGGATTTACCAGTCACTTTGCTCATTTCACCACTCTACTAAGGTTTAATGTTTTGTTAGTCCGGTTTTTCAACCAGCAGTTTGATGTTTCAGTAGCTGGCTCCAATACCTCTGACCTTTTGTTTGAATCCTCCAAGATGCACACTCCAGTGCTACATGTTTTCCCAAATTTTGGATCAGCACCAGTGAATTCAGCTTCATACCATTGCTTTGCTAGAGTATATGCCATTTTATTGTATACAATAACTTTGTGCTCTGGGATTCATTAGGTTAGGCTAGGTTTGTGGTGAGTGGGTCTATAAGGCCCTCCACTGCGACTGGCAAGAGTCTATTGTGGCTCACACCTATTCAGATCTCACCAAACAAATTCCAGCTTCTTAACAAAGCTGATTAGTTCATTTGGTGACTGATATTTCAGGTCCAAGGGGGAGAGAAAGAGACCTTACCAAACATCAGAAACCTGACTCGAGCCGCGGCGGGGCAGGCACAAATTATATGCTCTGCCGTTTCATCATCTTCCAGACAAAGTAGTATCTTCCAGCAGTACAAGTTTCAGCTATGATGATTCAGATGACAGTGGCCTATTAAAAGGCCACGTAGGTCATGCCTGCTATAGTCTAACATTTCTTGCTGCAGGTATTTTGTGTTTGTTTGGCAAAACTTATTGAGATGCCAATTGTAGGTTCTGGTCCGATAGAAAAACGTGCAACTCCATCCCTTGCAAGAGAGTCTGCCTCCTCGTTTCCTTCCATGCCAGAATGGCCAGGGATCCAGACCAGCAATACTTTTTAGAGCTCTCCTATTGAGGATAGTTTTTTTTGGAGTCTAAAACCAATTTCGACGTTACACGGTGAGAGCTGAATGCTTTCAAAGCCACTTGGCTGTCCGAGAAAGTTTCTATTGTTCTATGTATGAGATTGGCTTGCTCCACTCTCTCCACACATGAAACAATGGCGTAAATTTCCGCCTGAAATACGGTTGCATAGGATCCTAGTGAGGTTGAAATTTCTGTCCTAGGTCTGCGCCCGTATATATCTGCACCAAAGCCTGAGGGTGTTTTTGAGCCGTCTGTGGGATTTATGTAAGTGTCACCCTGTTGTGATCTGCTAATGCTGAGAGTTTTTGAAGAAAGTTCTAGACTAATCTGGATATGATCTGGAGCATACGAAAGATTCTAGTACTGCCTGAATATCGGAGAGTATAATTATATTTTGGCCACCTTATCCAATATCGAATTTAATTTGCAAATACTAATGTTCAATGTACTGTGATTATACTTGCTACTTCAAAAACAAAATTTCAAATTGCTTGAATATTTTTGAAAAATTGTGTAATGGAAATAGAATTTTTCCGAAATCCAATTCCATCTTGTGAAAGGGAATAAAATTTCTTAGTTTTGTTGTCTGGAATTTTCTGTGCGAGCAAAACCTAAAGAGATATCAGCTTAAAAGGCTCTGATTTCGAGTTTTCTATGCTGTGATTAGAAACTGCGTCGCAAGCTCCAGGGGAATTTATCCCAAAAGATAAAAAAAGGATTGGGGTCGATATGTTCTAGATTGGAGACGTGAAATTCATCTCGAAAAAATTTGATACCAGGTAGATTTCCCGACCCCACTTTCCCGGATTATAATAATGTTTCCGAAATATTTGGGAATCGCGCATTAAGCGAAGTCGATAGGACAAAAATAATTGGTTTGAAATCGCAATTTCATCGATTTCGAACTATTTCATCCGAATTTAATACGAATTTGAGGATGAAATCGCATTAGTGAAGGACGTTCAAATAGTCAAAGTACACCATTTCATTAAATTTCTGCCGAAGATTTGGAATGGAATTCATGAAACATTATCTTTAGTATATGGAAAGCTCTAAAAGATGACTCAAATTAATGAGATTGCCATAAGGGTTTTTAAACATAATTTTTCTCCGAGCGTGGGAAAAGTGACACTATTTTGATCTGTTTTCTATGCGCAAAGCTTAACATTCCAGAATAGTGGGTGGTTGCTAGGTAATTGGAAAATAACAGTGCCGTAATATTCTTACCGCACTGCTATAGCGTGCGGTAATGTTATAAATTTAATGGATTATCACAATGAAATAAAACAAAGTTTGGTTTTGATTTATATATTGATAAAGCTGTTATAAAATAAATAAAAGAAACATCTAATTTATAACGATATTCTTGAACACAAATTGATTGTTGTTAATATTTACATTTATTGTACAGTTTGTACAACTTGTAAATTGTACTGGAGGGCAACGAGAATTTATAGACGTTCAAGCTGCATGGCTAATTGTTTGGTTTATCTCGTTTCGATCATTTCCATTTGAAGTCGAGGCAGGGGTGTTGAATATTTTATTAGCCACTTCTACTTTCTTATTAAGTAATACGTCAATATATTCTATTGGAGGAAAATTATTTTGCTTTTGTCATTACAAAGTAATTACCATGATTACCACTTCTCTATTTCAATATAAACACAAGGAAACCTATCTAAACTTACTTGATTACATCTTGAATGAAATATTTTTCAATTAATTTTTAAAATGTAAATCAAAGATCGAAGAGAAAATAGTATGTATAGTTCGTGGGAAAAGCATATTCCCATACTCCTGTGTTACCAGACTCGTCGCTACGCTCCTCGTCTGTAATTATCACAGTCGTTTGGGAATATTATGCATTTCCCACTAATTATACAATATACTATCATCAAACCATAATCAAAAAAGGATTGTTGAGAACTATACAACACTTTAAGCATGATTTCACTGTTTAAGCTCAAATTATCCTCCATTGGATATTCAAAATTGAATCTACCCTGCTTCAGAATTAAGTCATCTTCAAAGTTCGTTAGTTCGTTTGAATTTAATGAGAAATGAAGTTAAGGGCCGTGATAGGGACAGCTGTGGCTGTGCACCCAAGGATGGCCATTTGGTTAATTTCTACAATGTATCGCTGTTCCTTTGCAAAAATTTAGATGCAGGATAAAACAGCATGTTCAAAACATCTGCATCCATCAAAATGGGAAAAAATATTTTTTGTTTTGGTTATTTTCATAAAAAAAATTCTAGAAATAATACACTGTCTAAGAAGTTCTGTTTTCGTTTCACAATTTTGATGCACTTTTTTCTTCCCACAGTTCTTTTTTCAACCGGCTTACGATACACTTTTCGTCAACTGTTCAATTCGTGCCATCTCTATCGAATCGATAGAGGTGATGAGGTGTCCAGGAAGTCTTGATACTCAGATGGAAGGTCATCATATGGGATGGTGCTAAGAAGTCGTAGAGGTCGATAAGGCAGTTCATTTTTGAGGTATCGAGGTATTGAGGGATTGGAGTCAGGTTTTCTATCAGATTTTTAGTGTATCTTTGGCAATTGAGTTGTTTGGAGAGAAAGTTCGGGAAATACAGCCGGCTTGAAGTTAGGTTGGTGAGTTAGTTGGTGAGTTGTTTGTTAGTGTTTGTAGTGACGAAGAGCCGTTTCATCAATCGTGGGTGTAGTGTTGAGTATATAAGATGTCTGTAGTCTATTACCGGACTGAAAAATATTTTATATGTATGCAGAAGAAATTTTGGATGTCTTCTACTGGAGCTATCGCTCAGCAATCTGAGGAGATTAACTTGGTTTCTGACCCTGCTGATATTGTAGCTCCCAGACGAGGGTGGGAGTAAAGCTCAACCCCAAATAGGTAACCTTCATCAATAAATCGAGTCAAGCACCCTATAGTTAGACAGGAAAGTTCGTTGATGTAGGTATAAGTTCGGTTTTGTTGGTGTTTGAATGCGATTATTTGTGTATTATGTGGTTTTAATGTGATTTTCAACTTGCGGCACCAGTTAGGGTACCGAGATATTTGAAATTTCAACCGTTGCTATAAATTTTCTATATATACATTTATATGTATGATGACTACATGATTTTGAAATGCTTCTGGTATCATTCACATAATGAAATTATAAATTTCTATAATGTGTTAAGATCTTTCAATTGTCTTGCCAATTGCCTCAAGAACAACTTAAATGCACAATAATCTAAGCTTTTATGTTATTTCAGATTATTATCACATGAGCACTGGAAATAAATTAAAATGGCTTTTTACTCAATTTGGCGAAAGCTGTCTGGGTCGATGCTTTCGGGAAGATGAAGATAAGAAGCTGTTTATTAAATTGCACAGTTTCTACATTTGTCGTAGCAGTAGACGAATTACTGAAATATCACTCCACTCATTTTAGAATTTCCTTTTCCACTTTGAAAATAATTGGATAGGATTCCAAGGGTAGTAGTTCTGTTGAATATTATTCAGGATGTATATCTGTATTGATATGTACCTACATTGGGAAGCCACCCTATCCCCATAGTTACAGGGCTGGCTCACAGTTTTTTCTTTCATCATGGATTTACTTGGAATTTCCACAGAAGGCTGGAAATAGCCTGAAGATCATTTTCTATATCATGTCGCTATACGTTAAAACCTTATAATGAAAACATTTTTGAGTTTTTTGTCAGAAAAATGATGTTTTTAAACGTTTCCTTGCGAATAACTCGAAAAAGAAACTGTGGAAATAAAAATCGTAGCTTTTAAAAAGACAAACGAAAGTGTTGTTTTATAATTTCTACACGACGAATACGAACCGAGATACGGCATTGTACTTTTTTCTAATTCTAATATTTTAATAGTGACGTTAATGTGTTGTAGACATTTGACTAGGCTTAACTGGCTTAACAGCCGAAAGCGCTTTGCAATTTTAAAATAAAAATTTTACACAGGATACAAAAATGTCTTCTTGACTTTCTAGTCATGTGTACTCAGCTATAAAGATATTCACCTTGTTTATTTGAGGCAAAAACATTCAAACAAACCGAATTTAGATAAAATCACTCGTCCTAACGGACTCGTGATTGCTCGCGATTTTATCAACCGGGTTGTTTTCATATTGTTGCCAAATAAACAAGTTTTCGTGGAAAGGAAAAAATTATGGATAAAATTTGAAGCACTCGTGGTATAACCTTTGATAATTTAAAATTGTGCAGCTTGAAGTTTTAAATTTCCTGACTTATCGGTAAATTTCCTCCCCGTAGACCCGACTACAGAATCATTGGAGTAGAAAATCAGCTTTAGTAGAGTAGGTATTGCGGCAATTGACAGCTAGCCTTATCAATCGCTGTTGCGACGCTTGAGAGAGCCCATCCGCCTTATCAGTTGTGGTCGCGCGCCCTATCAATAACGCTGAGGCCGCCCGGCTTATCAGTCCATTGGTAATATCGGCAAATCTTTCATACTGAGTGAAAAAATCCATATCTCGTCACGTCACAACAAACGTTCTGTGCCACGTCACGTTACATCAAACGTTTTATGCAACGTCATCACGTCAAACGTTTTGTGCCACGTTTTTTACGTCAAACGTTCTTTGTCACGTAGTCGCAAAGGCGACTGATAAGGCTGGCTGTCTCGCTCAAGTGCCACAATACCTACTTAGTTGCACGGAACTATTAGATGCGTACGTAGCGTAAGTGAGGGCAACAAAAAACTTTGACATTCACAGACCGCTTAACGTCATACGTTAAAATTACAAGTAACATAGGCAGAAAGGCTTCGTGGCATTAAGAATTTTCCGTCTTTGGGCTGTTGAACAATATTTTTCGCACTATTTATGGTGTTTTCGGGTAAAATAGGTGAAAATTGTATTACTGTATGCTTTTACGGCCGATGTCAATGTATTTGATAACTTCCGGGCTGTTATGCCGTGGTCTTTGGATTTCTCTACCAAACGTTTCGGCTGCAACTACGGGAGCCACCTTAAATGATGTGGACGAAGAGCTCTTCTTAAAGAATCAACTGAAACTGAAATCTCTGTTGATCTCGCATTATATATGTTTATTTTCGCGCGTATTTTTGACAGTTGTTGTAGGTATATGGCGGCTTTATACAGGCCCGTTTTCATGTTCCGTACCAAGTCTCTAGTGGGTAGTTTTTTTCTTTCTGTTAAATTTCTCCTGGTGTTTGTATATTTCTATAGTGAATTCTTGTCAAATAATGACTAAATAATTTCTTCGGACTCTTTAAATAATTGAGATAGAAATTTGTAAGCATAACTTTATCTTCAGAGAAACTACATGTTGAATTACTTTCAAGAAGCTATGTTTATTGACGATGATAAAACTGGATAAAACTAGGAGTTTCTATGTCCTCGACGAAATCTGAATAATGGTTTTGGCTTAAAGTCTACAGTTGTTAGTTCAATGCGTTTCTAATAATATACTATCGGCTGATAATATCGATGTAACTAATTATTGTCGTTAATTTTTCAAACAATGAATTATTTTGTGATTAATTACTAGTCCTAAGTTAATGTGATGGATTTTATTTGTATATTTGTATAGTTATCTACTTTATTTACAGTTTCCCGAGAATAAAATGTAATTTTATCAAGGCGTGTTATAAATAGATGTCAAAGGTGATAGTTTAATACCATTCCAACGCCTCATAAAGTCTCTGAAAATCAAAGAACAAAAACCATTCATCGAAAAGTAACAACTACTTCCCTCGTTATATGCCACAAAGGACATTGAGTTACATTCCAAAGTTAAATGGGGTTGCAAGATAGAACCAACCATTTTAGTTTGCAATTCCAAAGGACAATGTTACTTATAGACCGGTCGCAAAATAATATAATGGAAATTTAATTATAAAGAACGGTGCATGAATCCACCTTGGAAGATTTTTACCACTATTATAATGTTTTCTATGGGCTAGTTTGTCCCAATGGAGTTGATAGCACCGATCGGGGTTCAGACCATGAGGTACGACGGAAATACCTGCCTCGTAACCTATACAGGTACAACCCAATTTCCTGTTAATATTTAAATCTAAGTACCTGTATAGAATAAAATTTGAAGTAGTTATTATGATGGCTGACGTTTTTGAGGAATATTTCCAACAAATGATCGAATAAATACCCCAGAAATCAGTTATTTTAATGGATAACGCCAGCTATTATTCTCGATCCGTAAAGAAGCTCCACAAGTTCATGGGAAAAAGCGGCGATAATTGAATGGCTGCAGTGTAAAGCCTTGAATTCCGATGATACAATGGTGAAAAAAAAACTTTTGCAAATTGTTGAACAGCGTCAAGCAAAGATTGAGAAATTTGTAATTGATGAGATGGCAAAAGGTAAGGGTATTATTGTACATCGCTTACCCCCTTATCATTGTGAGCTGAAACCAATAGAGCTGTGAAACATAAATAAGAGATTCTTTGAGACACCCGACCTACGTTTTCCGTTCATTATATGCTATCAGATCCTTTAAAACGAGCTTTAGAACGTGTAAGAATTACTGAAATTGGCTTCGAGAAACGTTAAAACATAATCGCTGTGAGTCCACTCCATTTACATAGGAATTTTGACAGGAGGAAATATTCATTAGTAATACTACTAGAGGTCTTCGACTCGGTTAGCTCGGTGTCTGAAAATCAAATAATTGAAATTGATTTCTTGATTTTCAACAACGTCAAATTTTTGTCTCCATAAAATACCAACAAAACATGTAAGGTTTGATCGACTTGCTTATTTAGTTACTATGGCAGCTAAGTGAAACCTTCACTAACAGTCCGCAATTAAATTGTTGATTCCAACTCGTTGTAGTTGCTCGAAAATACCACCTCAAGACACGACACAGCGCTCTCAGCTTTGATATTGATTGATTGAATTCTATATTGTGTGTCATCAACCCAATATTATTTAATAACATTGTCCATAATTTATTGACAGTTTAGTGAGAATCAATAGTAATTGGTTTTCAAAACATGTTTTCATTAATTCTCTCATGATAGTCACTTAATTGAGTT
Source organism: Galerucella pusilla (assembly GCA_910591695.1). NCBI lineage: Eukaryota > Metazoa > Arthropoda > Insecta > Coleoptera > Chrysomelidae > Galerucella > Galerucella pusilla. Next base: position 134,377 of record CAJUYI010000153.1, read on the forward strand.
GTGTATGAAAACATTGATAAAACCATATTCATTTCTATCATAGAGTACAATTATATATCTACAGTGCGGTCGTAAATTATGCTCCCTCAGTCATAACTTCTGAAAGTAATGAGATATAATAATTAATCAAAAACTAGATTAAACTACAGGAAATTATACTATCACTAGTGGCAATAATCTGACTTGATAGAGGGCGTCACTATCTTTAAAATTTGTAATGGAAGATATTTTTATTATCTTTACATCTATAAAAACTTAGTTATGATTTTTTAGTGGTGTTATCGTAAAAGTAAATGAATGCATCACTTTATAATCTCAATAATCCCCGTTATTTTATGAAACGAAATAGGCTAATCTGAAATGCATTCCCCGTGAATAAAGAAAAACGGATGCACCTTCCTATAGTCTGTACAGAAAGTACGAAGAGTAATAAACCCTAATT
>CAJUYI010000153.1:144818-156632 GCA_910591695.1 Galerucella pusilla
CCCCCCCCATCCCTCTGGTCCGCGAGACATGACCACAGACCAGGGAACGTTGGTATAACAGGTGATTTCGAGGTAACCTCGAACATTCTCCTGGCATCGTAAACCCTATGTGCAGTCCCTTAGCCACGATACTACAGCTGGGATAGGTTTTTCTTACTGAGAACCATTTTTATTACTTTATTATCAAACATATTAGTTGTGATTTTCATAGCTTACTTTAATAAATTATCTTTTTCATATTTAAATTAATTACTAAAACTAAGATTTTCAACATTTCATTACTGAAAAACGGTACAAGGTAGGGGTAACATATTATGTTTTTTCGAAATCAGAAAAAAGGACCATTCCAAAAATATGGAAATATACAGGGTGTCCCATCCAAAAAAGAACTATCATTTTTTGTATCCACTTAAATTCGCACGCTACTGAACTTTTGATAAAATATTAAGAAAATTCAGCTGTAACCAAACAACTTTTATACGAGACTTTTTTTTTCTAAAAGTGATAATAACGATGATAGGGGGTGGGTAATTTGTAATAAATAACCCTGTACATCTAGCAAAGGATCTTATGACTATAACTCCAATTTTTCCCTCCCTGGCTCTTGCAAACCGCTGAAGCCATTTTTATTTCATTTCCATAAGACATAAATTGTTTAATATTCGACAAGTTTTTGTTTTTCTATTTCCCACATTGTCATTGTTCATTTCAGTTCATTCCTTTGGTGATTTGTTAACTCCACTATTGTATAGAAAGCCAATAAAGACTTGGTATTTAATTTGTTCCGAACAGCGAAGTGTTTGCATTCCAATTCACTGAACATTAATCGAGAAAGGGTGTACATGTGTACAATTATATTAAAATCACGGTTTTCCGCAACTTCACCATGTTTACGTGTTGGTGATTTTACACGCTGTACAAATAAACCGATTGAACCTTATAAAATGTGTTGCTCAAAGGTAATATAAATTGATGTACCTAATGGGGAAAATAAGTGACGGTGCATTACGAATAACGTTATTAGTAATTAAGATCGGATCAATAATTATTCATTAATATTATACTAGTTTAATTATAATTACATTAGTATTTCGGCATATAACTGTTTAATATATGCAAGGGTTTAGAGACTGTGACAGTTTAATTTATACTGTTGGCGGTGGTGTTGAATGTCATTGGCAAAATGGAGTAAAATCTACTTACGAACATGCGATTGTTTCAGAAATATCTATCTGTAGGAAAGGTCAACTTATTTTTGAAATGATTACGGCGCAAAATATATCAAATTAGCTTATTTTTCATTACAAAGTAAGGGTCCACACAGTAAATTCAATCATATTTCATATTTTTTCCATCAAAAGTACCAGCAACAGCTTGTAACACACAGCTAAAAATACATGTAACAAGTTTTGCCAGAATGGCCATCACTGATATTTGTTCTTTGAATAAATAGGCGATTGCAACATATTCCCTACATTCTCCAGTCTTCCTCTGTAGCCACTTATCCCACAATTTTCGGTAACATAGGAGACATGATACTTTTCCGAACATGACATGCGTTCAAGTGCGGAAATAGTAATTTACATCACAAGACCGGAAAGTAGTGTTTTTCAGATCGAGACAAGCAGATTCCAGGGCGAGCCGTAGGCGAGTTTTGGAAGCTAGGTGAGTCCTGAAAAGCACTTATTTTCGATTGCGTGACGTACAATATTTTTTTAAGACAGACACTTCGATATACATTTCCCTAACAAGTGCGGAAAGTGATACTTTCCCGCACGCGACTGCAGTTGACCCGAACGACGCGGAGTGGAGTTCGGGCAAGCGGTCAATGGCGGGAAAGACACTTAGCGCTCGAGTTAGGAACAATATTTTTTCTACGAGCGTAGGTATATGCAAAAAATATATCAACACATTTTTCAAAGATTATTTCATTTCACCATACATATACAAAGCTTTGACTAAAAACTACCAATTTTTATAAATATTAATGATAAAAATACAATTTCTTGCGTTCTGTAAATTATGTAAATCCAGTGGAGCTATTTGGTGTTAACTGGTAAGGAGATGACGTCGATGAGCATGACATCGGTTGCAGGTCGCATAAAGATGACGATAACGGTGACGGCAACGGTTGTAAGTCATTAGTAGATGAAATAGTTTTATTCGATATATTTCGTGAATATTTATTTACCTGTTGTAACAATAGATAAAACTAACGAAGTAAAAAACTATCTAATAAGGTCAAAATTCGCAGAAGTTTACTTTCCCGCACTTTCAAAACTGAAATGCGTGCGGGAAAATGGGTTAAAACGCACGGTCGTAGAAAAAGACATTTCTTGCATGTGTTGGGAACTTACAAGTCTATTAGTTGCCTTCTGGTTATTGATATAAAAATTATTAGTCGGCGCGAAGAGCAGGAATCTCAACTTTATGCCCACGTAATGTGTACTATTTTTCCTACTGCTGACCAAACCGAAAACAATTGCCTTTATTTGAACAGAAGCTGAAAACTGGTGAAGTCGACTGGAGAAGCAACGAAACTATGTTACGCTAACAAAATTGGTTGAAAATGAAATTGTAACAATTCCTAAGATGAGCAGAGTTAAAAATGAAAGCATAAAGAAACTTGTATGCGTTGTAGAGTATAAGAGACATATGGGTGCCGTCGACAGACATAATAATATTGATTTCATCTTACTAAATGCCCACGTTTTTGACGGATCATGCAGATAAGATTCCAGCTGCAAAGTTCCAGGGGGTCAATTTTTGACTTCATATGCAAGAATACGTAACATAGCGAAGGATACTATAGCGAATGATAATGCGTTTTCGAATTTTTGACCACCATTCGTAACGCAGCCGTAAAACGTATACGCTTGGTAGCGAATGCGCGACGTGGCAACACAGCAAAACGTGAGCTGGTCTAGTTATTCTAGTCTTAAAAAGAAGAAAAATTATGAAATTATGAAAAACATGTCATCTGACATTAATGACAATCAGATTAATCGTATTTTCTTATTCTTTATTTTTGCAGCTATATTGATTTGTATCAATTTGAAGCAATAAAGATATTATTATTATTATTATTATTATTATTCTTTATTTTTGCAGTTACTGCAATTACTATCTAGTAAATATGTCCAAAGAAGGTGGTGAGATCACAGGCACAATAATTTCCGAGAGGCAAAAAGGGTTTAGGACTAAATATCCAGTCCAAAAATATCCTGCCAAAAAAAAACCCATCCCGTAATATCCTCTACCAAAAATAACCCCTCCAAATATAATTATCTCTTCCCATTTCACATTAGAAAGTTTTGAATGGGAGGGATGAATGCATTGTAATGCACATCAAGTTATCCAAGAAGGGGAAGGGAATATAATAATTGGATTCACCCTTCTTGAACCAAGTAGTAGACTTGTATCTTGGCTCAGATATATTTTCAGTTGAGGATATTATTGAACAGGATTTTATTAATGGGGATATTTTTGGACGGGGTTTTGTTTGGCAGGATATTTTCGACAGGATATTTTTGGACAGGATATTTAGTCGTTTAAATTGGATGTGATTCGAAAGATTTAAAGTTAATAAGTGGAAAATTTACAAATATGTTCACACATATCGACGCCAAAAATAAATGGGTGGCTATTTCTGAGATATTGAAGAGTAACATAGTTCACCAAATATCCGGTTAATTTTTTCGATGAACGAAACATTAATAAAATGCTTCTCCAATCATTCGTTTAACATATTTCCTGGACGTCGCTGTATGTTATTCATTTGGTTATGTTCAGCTTGTTCTAAATTCTCAATAGCAAATAAGTGCATTAACTCTTCCATAATTTTCCCTGAAAGGCTAATTGTTCTAATCTATATTTTCGTACCTCCAGGTATTTTAAAATTTGGCAATCAACGTTTCTAATAACAATATATTCTCCAGATATTCAGCATTTAAGGCTAAGCCAGTTTATATTGATCAAGAAAATGCAAGACTGGCAGAACGGCATTTTGTGCAATTGGTTCCAAGAAAACAGGGAAAGGAAAGCGCACAAGGAGATGCAGAGTTAGCTCTTGAACAAAGTCAGGACTAAGAATTGTAAAGGAAAGCAGCTACATGTGTAGAGAATGTGACATTGATATATGTGCAATACCCTGTTTTGAGGTTTATCACCAAGAAGCCGACTTTTGGAAATTATCTTTTCACATCTATTTATTTTTACTCCAGTCCTTAGTTTTTTCTGTTATACAGTGCTATTCAAAAGTCCCCTCCCCCCTCTCGTATCTTTTGAACGGCTACACTCACATTAATAAAATTTGGAGGGTGAAAATATGGTGTTGTGAACTTCTCTTCGAATGGTAACAGGTGACGTAATAGTGATAGATGACGTCACAGTGCCACTCTGGCCAATAATTTTAAATAGGACCTTATGGCAAGTGATATCTTGTTTGAAAGGCATTGACATTGGCTACATATCCATATTAATTTTGTTTGGGTTTAAACTAATTTTGACGGATAAATTAAATAAATACAAGAATTATTATTTCACATTTAAATATGGAAGATTTTTCAGTCCGCCCATGGTTAGTTGTCGAAAAAATTGACGTTTTCAATTTAATAGTATTTGTTGCTTTGCAAAGTTTTTTTAAATAGCTTGAATTTTTAATTTTATTATTGTAACGAGACGTTTGAGAGTTTACAAAGGCAAAATGGTACGTACTCAAGCCGACAAAGTAGCAGCTATCTTAATAATTGGGGAATCTAGAAAGAAACTTCATGAAGCGGAACGTTTATTTAATGAGAGATACCCAGATCGCCCTATCTCGGGAACTTATTTGAGGAAGCTTCTTCACAAGTTTGAAGCAACAGGTAGTGTTCAAGATGCCAAGCGATCTGGTCGACCAGCATTTAGTGATGATAATAAAATTGATATCGTTGCTGAAATGGTAGTAAACCCTACTTCCTCTTCAACTAAAGTTGCGTCTATCTGTGAAGTGAGCAAAAGTACAGTACAGAGAGTGTTGGCTAAAAATAAATTTCATCCATACAAGTTAAAAATGGTGCACCACCTTTCGGATGACGACTCCGACAGAAGAGTGGAACTCTGTGAATGTATGACAAATGAAATTAGTCAAAACCCACATTACACAAAAACAATATGTTTTAGTGACAAAAGTATTTTTTGCCTCCATGGAAATGTGAATACACAAAATCTAAGATATTGGAATGACACAAATCCTCACACCTTTCGTGAACAACATACCCAATTTCCAGAAAAAGTCAGTGTTTGGGCAGGTATTTTGGGAAACCACATAGTTGGTCCTCTCTTCCTAAATTCAAATTACGGGATTCTTGAAGGACACGACAGTAGTGAAGCATTGCCGATTCATACACCCATGCTCAATCACTGGAAAGATGGTATGAAATCAAAGGATACAGTCTTGCCAAGATCACCCTGGGCGACCCTGGGAAGATGGCTTTGAAGAAATATTTGGCGATGACCAGGAAAAACCTACGTTTAACAGTAGGATTTCTTACTGGCCACTGTCAACTAAGGAAACACCTCCATACTATGGGGCTAGTGGACACACCTTCATGCAGGATGTGTGAACAGGAAGATGAAACTGCCACGCATGTCTTATGCGAGTGTCCGGAGTTATCGTCAATGAGAGAGTGTGTGTTCGGTGAGTCTTGGCCTACACCTGCCGATATAAAGGAGATGTATTCTAGTGACCTGTCTACCTTCCTGGGAAGGATAGGATGGACGATGACCAAGGAGGATAACTCATAGGGAGGATGTACAATGGGTCACATGTGGCCTAATTACTGTTAGCCTACACTCCTACTCTCTACTTTACATATACAGGAACAGGGAACCTTGTCAAGAACTTAATAAAACTGAGACTGTCTCAACTCATGGTCCGCCACCTGTAGTAACTTCCGCTCCTTATGTTACTAATAAGATGAACTAGCGAAGAGGGGGACTGAAATACCTTTCTGGGGGCCTGAACTTTTCCGCGAAATCAGCCCCAATGTAATATTGAAAGAAATAGGCAAAGCCGAGAAAAAGAGAAAATCTGACCATTGGAAAGATTTATAGGGCTTAGACAATCAACGACTCTCCTGGGTGACTACAACCTGTTGAGATCAAATGAATGCATAAGTCGAAGTGAAACTATGCTAAGAGTTTTAACAGGGATCCTAACGGGATATTGTCGCCTGAATGGGCACCTGAAAAAGCTCAAAATAGTGGAGGAAGAAGAATGTAGATTTTGTGGAATGAAAGAAGAGACCTCCATTCACATATTTTCCAACTGCAAAGCACTTCAGAATCCTAGAGCACAGCACCTGGGAGATTACTGGATAGAAGAGTAACATTTGTCCAGGTTGAAGCCCGCAGACACCCTAAAATTCTTCCGGGAAATAGTACTAAAGGAGCTACTAGTGTCTGAGACTCTCCTCAGCAATTAAGTAAAAGTAATGGGGCGCAATAGATCTTTCAGGTTTCAGTGAATGTCATCCCAAAATACATACATACATACATGTTAATAATAATGGTACCCACTTTTGAATTAGCAAATCCAAAAACCAGCCTAGAACCCATGCGTACCAGATGTGGTAACGTTGTGAAGGCTCCTCATATACTGGATTTATAATTTTTGAGGGGAAAGATGTAATATATTGTATACTTCTGTGTTGTTAATCGCTAGGCAACATGACAGAAGAATGCTTGAAACCTTTCTTCTTGTTAGCAAGAATTGTATTTTGACAAATAAAATTTGATGTCAATGTATTCAGTGAATATTGTTTTATTCAAACATTATACCTCATAATACAAAAGCGGAACTCTTAATTTTAATATTTAGAGGAAGCACATCCAGAATTTCTATTTCCCGTTTGAAATTTTCTTTCTTCCTCATTAATTTTCCAACTTGCAAACTAATTAACAGATTTTTATGCGAGATAATATTTTCGTAGGAAAATGTCTGAAAAGTTATTTATAACTGCATTTTTAACTTCAATTTGAGGAAAATTATCCAATATGGAAAATTTCATTGGGAAAATAAAATTACTATGTTTAATAAGCATTTCAAATTAATTTCACTGAAACACCCACGATTTCTGGAAGTAATTGATCAAAATCCTTTTTTTTTTCATTCGTAACCGTGAATTTTGAGCTATATTTATGTATACAAAATCAATTATTCATGAACTTTTAATAAACGATCTTTCCAGAAATAGTAGGGGTTTGGGTTGAGTAAATTTTTTCTATTGAACATTATTAATTCCAATTTTTTTAATGACCTTTTTTATATTTGATGGCTACTTTAATGAATTCACCTAGAATTGAAATAAAAGATGCTATCGGTTTATAGAAAAATGGACATTTTTTGTAGACTGTTCCTATGAAAATCGTAGAAAATAGAAATTTTTCAATACTAAAATTAAGAGCTGCGGTTTCCACATGCATCTTTTTTACGGTACCCTAAATGTATTTGAATATCAGAAGTTGTTTTTTTCTACTCCCATACTACAAGGCACCGCATAAGGTTGTTTTCGATCTGTACGTGCCGGGTTCGAATCCCGGGTGACATATTTTTTAATATTTTTATATCAAATTTCTTCGTAGAAAAAATAATGTATAAAACTCTCATGTAATGGTTATTAATACACTTGCATTAACCATACGAAACTCGCCTTTGGTTCGTTTCGTATCCCGGTTAATGCTTGTGTATTAATATCCATCATTACATGATCGTTGCATAATATACTTTTAATAAGACTGGTAGACACACTCCTCTTTCGCAATTACGTTTAATGTTGCATTCGATCATTTCCATTCAATGTTCATCAAGTATATAATAGATGAACTTTAGAATTGTTAACTTATCTCTCACTGTAGTTATTCGACTCAAGATGACACATTAACATCCATGTCAATGTCGTTGGATATCGGTTACGAACAGGTAACACAATAACTACCGATTTGACAGCAAAAATGTGTATAGTAGCTTACAATTTTACAACAGATCTTGAGAACAAAGGAGATCTAAGTGGTTTGTATCTACCAGACCACGACCTATACGAAACGGGTTTTTTCACAATCTCTAACTTTTATATAATAAAGAAAAGCTGTTATTGCTTCAATGTTTAATATCTACATAGGATCGATTAAGCATCGACACACATATAATCATCAATAAAATACTATCATTTTGTTGGAAAAGCCGAAAAGTTGTTATTGATTGTGGTCCACGACCTACTGATTGTTTTTATACAGGGCGTCTCACGACGAGTTAAAACTATCTGTATATGATGGCAAAATACTTATGGTAAAATCATGAAAATTTCTACGCGTCGGTCTTCGGATGCGATCTTTTTAACTGAAATATTTTTAAAGATGGCAGACTTCCGGTTCTACCGGAAGTCGACTGTAACTTTGTTATTTTTAATTGAACACCATGTATATTAATACATTTTCAAAATTCACTTAAAATTTAAGTATTCTTTTGTCTGAAAACTTTTTACTAAAAATGCATATTTTTCAAGTTATTAATTTTTTTGTAAGAAATTTGACAGTTGCAGACCCTTACAAATTATTTTTTTAAATATATCAAAAAAGGTTTCTGTTCGGTTGCTTTTAGCAAGATCCGACCTATTTGAATCTATGTTGGAAATTTTTTAATTTTATACAGGGTGTGTATAGAAAGTGTTCAAACTTCATAAATATAAAATTTCTTTATTTTTTCGAATAGAACCACTCGGCTTTTTTATTTTAATGCATTCAGGGGGGAAAATGAGGCAAATTTATGTATACTTTCCTATACCTAAACCTTACTGTTATCCAGATATTGAATGTTTTCTGTAAATTTTTAGAGATGCAGGATATCTTACTGCAAATAAAGCACATATGTTCTTGTAACAACTTTGTCATATTTACCATGTATTAAAAGCAAATTTACATAATCTTTTTTATTTCTTATCAACGGGTCAAAATCAAATTTAGACCACACCTGCATCTCTCAAAATTTACAGAAAACATTCAATATCTCGATAACGGTAAGGTTTAGGTATAGGAAAGTACATGAATTTGCCTTACTTTTCACCTCTGAATGCATTAAAATGGAAAAAACCGGATGGTTCTATTGAAGAAAATAAAGAAATTTGATATTTATGAAGTTAAACTTTGAACACTTTTTATACACAACCTGTATAAAATGAAAAATTTCTCAACATAGATTTAAATACTTTTGAACTTGCTAAAACCAACCGAACAGAAACCCTTTTCATATCTTTAAGGGTATCTTCCTAATTTACAAGAGTCTGCAACTGTCAAATTTTTTACAAAAAAAACAATAACTTAAAAAGTATGGATTTTTTGAAAAAAGTTTTCAGACAAAACTATACTAAAATTTTACGTAGATACTAAAAATGTTCTAATATACAGGGTGGTCTATTGAAAATAACAAAGTTGTAGTCGACTTCCGGTAGAACCGGAAATCTGCCATATTTGAAAATATTTTAGTTGAAAAGATCGTATCCGAAAACCCAAACGTAAAAATTTTCATGATTTTACTATAAGTATTTTGTCATATACAGATAGTTTTAACTCGTCATGGGACACCCTGTATTGAATATAAACATAAATTGAATAGATGAGGCTTTTACTTGATGAAGATCCATAATAAATGGAGAAATGAAACAATTTAATTTGTTTGAATCTTTATTATTTGAACTAAGCTCAATACATATTCGGGACGTGTTTTGCTAACACAGTAGCTTTCTCAAACAAGTGGAGGTATAATGGAAAATTTTTAATTTATACAGCGCATTAATACGGAATTTCATGGATATTTCAATCTATTTACATGGAAAAATAAAAAACAAAAAGTGTCTAAATCTGGGATTAACTGAAGTATTTGACAAGTTCACCTGGAAATTCATTCACACAAATCTTACCAGAACCTTTTTAGGTAAAAAGGTTTAATAAGGGAAAATTGTTGATGTCTATTTGTTAGTTAGGAAGAATATCTGAATGTTTGTTTTTATTTATCTCAAGAGCTTCCAAAAGATTCAATTTGAGGTAATTACAAATAGGGTGGGCCGTAAAATGGATTTTTTGAAAACATTTGAGGTTCCGTTTTGAAATAATGCCCAAAAGTTGCCTCATGTTATCTTCTCCGAAATGTCTATTCACAGTTTTTGTATTGTCATGCATCTTCTGCCCCCTACCGCAACTCAAAAATTTCAAAAACTATCTCATGTTCTCCAAAACGTTTATTAACAGTATTTTAATTGTCATGAAATAGTGAAATAGTTGTCAAAACTTACCTTATTTTATCCTAACCAAAATGTTTAGTGATAGTTTTTTAATTGTCATGCGCCTTCTGCCCCCTACCGAAAATTCAAGCGTTAAGGACAAACAGTTAAAATTTTCCAGTCAAATCTCAAAGAACAGTAACAGGTCAATGTTCTGTAGATATAGCAAACCAGAATTCAGGAAAATTGAGCCATTCCCGATGGCTTACTATGGAAAACCGCTTATTACGTTTATATATTTCCACCAAAGAATCCAGTTCCAATTTAAAAGAAGTGACAAATTTTGTTCTTTAAGTCTATGCTCCAATGTAGTTTTTAATTAAACGAAACAATTCTTGTACAAATTGGTGAAAACATGTATGGCAAACCATTGTGCAAATTCGATATTCAAGAGACGATCTCAAGACAATGCATTATTTGCACACCCGGAAAACCTACTATTATGAATGTTAAGTGACTCCCGTCCCCGTATTAGAGAACTTGCTTTGCGACGTAATTTGAATGCCAAGGAAAAGAAAAGTTCAGAAAGTTCAGAAAGTTCAGAAAAAATTTAATAGACTGGCAAAATAATGTTATCACTCCTCCTCCACTACCTTCATATTTAGAAATGGGCGAACTACAAAATATAAGGAAGAAACCCCAAATAAAGTCATTGAGATCACATCCTACCCCTGTCACACGCAAGCTGTGGAGAGATGTGTCAAATTAGTGAGGAAAGCATCATTATCAGTTGTAGGTAGTGGAAAGCGAGATGGATTTATAACAGCAGCATTAGATTCTTATTTATTCGCATGTTTTCTAATAACTGTTTTAGTGAGTGTAAAATGTGAAAAATTTGAAATAAAATAATTTTTAATATGATTTGACTGGAAAATTTCAACCGTTTTTCCTTAACGCTTGAATTTTCGGTAGGGTATGACAATTTAATAACTGTTAATAAACACTTTGGTAAGGATAACATAAGGTCACTTTAAAAACTCAATTCGGTGAGTCTCAGTTGAATATTTCATTGTTATGTCGACAAGGAAAAAATGATGATAAAATTCATGAGCGTAGCAGGTTTTGTTTAATATAAAAATACGTCTAATAATTAGTTAGCTTACATTTTCAATAAATCCATATTTAGCTAATTTAAAAAAGTACCAATATTTCAAGTGTAATCAATTATCAATTTTAAAATTTCACCCTGTATAACTCATAATTGACCATACATTATTTAGTTTGTTGGAATCGGTTCATTAAGAGGATTTTGAAAATATGCAAATATACAGGATGTTTCATTAAAAAAAACAACACCGACTATAGCATACTTGCGTGAATCACCCTGTACATTTAAATTTATGTTTACATAACGCACAACTCAATTCAAAAGTTGACGTGTCTCGGCATTTTTATAATTTCCTAAAATAATGACATGGCTCTCTCACTCGAAGGCGTTCATATACTACCCTTCCTACAGACCAATCAGTCTGACATCATTCATGGTGAAAACCATGGA
>CAJUYI010000153.1:171202-185581 GCA_910591695.1 Galerucella pusilla
TATATATATATATATATATATATATATATATATATATATATATATATTATTATTTTCTAATAATTATCACTACATACTTAGCACTTTAGCTTTTTCATAGTTAAACGTGGCAATATGGAATGTTTTCGACGCATTCCTTTCACGGCTACAGATAAACTTGCCAAAGTATTGTTTACCTCAAATTTGATAAATAAAATCATCAGGATCGCATCCAGCCAAATTCGAAAAGGCTATGAAATTAATAATTACCAGCTTCTTTATCCAACTGAAAATACTTGAGAATGTTCAAAATGCTGATGTTTTCCATGGATCTAGGCATATTTTTGTATAATCCAAATAAATGTAGCAATAAGATTAACATTCACTTTCCATGAATAATAATTGACCGTAAACAATAAAGTACAGACCTGACGGGAACTATTCAGTAGGGCATTAGAAAAAGACGTAAGACACATTGCCAATACCAAAGGTACGTCTGCATCCTATTTTGAAGGCTGTAATTCCTCTCGATTGATGGTCGCACTTTCGCGTAATCTAAACATCAACTAATCAATTTTTTTAGGTAATAGATTTAAACCACCACAGACCTGCCTTTTTTCCATATCTTCAAACATAATATGTTAGAAAGACATCAACAATCGATGACGCACTTCAAGAAGGGTATTATATGAACTCTACCTGAGCGCAGCACCATGGCAATAAATCGTCCAGTAAAATGTTATCATTATCTGCTTATGATCCTATAGTAGTATATTCATAATTTTGCTCGCTTTTTTCTTGGAATATCAAAACCAGAATCTTTTTATTCAAATTTTTACTTCCTGCGTTTCGGTAGCGTATCAGCAAGAGTTATTAAGAGAAATTGAGTTAAAAAAGCAGTTTCCAGGGTTTTATTCAAAAAATAAATTATTTTCAAAAGAAAAAAATTTCAAGAGCGACACCAAATTCATTAAAGAAAGCAAATACTGAAAATCTGCCAATTTTCAACTGCGTAAAAGAATATAACAGATACCAATATACTCCGGATTTGAGGTAAAGCTGGTTGCCGAGTGCTGAATAAAACTTTAGACTAAAAAAAATATTTATTACTAAATTTAAATGTAGGTGGAGCCTTATAAATCTACAAATTACTTTCCTTATTTTTCTAGGTCATTCTCTTCATAAATCAGGAACAGTTACCCAAATATTGTGGTCCAACTTTGTTGGCCCCGGTAATTATTTTGGCCTTAGGAATAATGCTAAAAAATTTACAAACAAAAGATAAAGCGATATCATTATTTTGCTCCACAAATTCTACTTGATATTATTAATTTTCAATCTATGAACATCAACAAAGATAATAAACTATAACATGCTTTTTTTCACTACTAGCTGCGAAGTGGACAATTACTGCTTCTTCTAAACCACTGGGAAGTTGAATTTATCTAATAGTGGTTAATAATTTTCTAATATTAACCTAGGTCAATAATGGACAAATTCAAATATTTTGATAATCCAGGGATAGTAGTTCAACAAAAACTTGTGCAACATAATTTTATATACCCAGGAGATTGTCTTTTTAACCTATTATTCGCTGCTTGAAATTACCCATCAAGATAAAATTATCTGAATAAAAATGACATTAGTTTCAAATTTGCGCTCAACCAAAAATGACTAATGATATATAACGAGTACGCTCATAATATATAGAAAACTGACAGTTTACTTGTCAGTCAGACGACGGGGTAAGCGCTTCACGAGTTGCGTTTGTAAATTATTTTTAATTTTTGTCTTAAATTTGGCTAGTAGTGGAAAAAATTGTATATACACCACGGTGGGGAAGACATTTATAAGCTTCGCACCTTATTCCACTCGGGAAAAAGCCACTCGCGAATAATTTTGGTGCTCGGTCAATAATATCTAATAGTCTTTACCACCTTGATATATAATATACTTCAGTTCTCACTAGCGAATGCTTCAAAAAGTGGAGTTTTTAGTGTCGCCATTCATCTCGAACAGCATAAAGAGTCAATTTTTCACGTTCACTAATTGTGAATTGCAATTCGATTTGTAATGAAGAATAGTAAAAGGTTTGGCTACTAGTTACCTATACGATAATTAATGAATTTCTTCAGAAAACGTTAATTATCACGATTCACTTACCTTTACATTCACTATCGTGGACTGACTCTGACATGGCAATAATTTTCAGTAGCTACTACCGCAATCCCCAGATTGATTGTTTCATTTGGACAAATGACCCCAGTTCTGAGACACGCGTATACGATTTGTGAAATATTTCTTTTCTCGAAGGACCCTTTGAATTGAAATGTAGCGCCACATCTTAATTTTTGAAGGGCTTGTTCAAGAACATTTTTTTTAGTTAATAATAGAAACTAAGACTCATTTTAAACAGATCCCCAAAATTTTTGATTTTTCCGCGAACGTTTAAACTCTCAAATTAATTAAAGAAATTGGATTGAACGAAAACGGGGCGTGGTTACCTGTGACGTCACACTGCATATGCTCTACCTAACGTTTGAAACGCCGCGAGTCGAGAGCTGTGTATTGTGTATATTGTATCGTTTTTTGTAAGAAAAAAAAAAACGCTGGACTGTTGACTGTACCTACTGTATACTGTATATTTTATTGTGAAGGGAGTGAGAAAAAAGTGGTAAGTGAATACTATTTGATCCCGACTGTCCTAACATATCCAAGAATGCACCAGAAAAATATATATACATTAAAACAGTGAGCAGTGGAACAGTTAAATTAAAACCTTGAGTAGTACCGAGATTGTTTGACTGTCTAAAAAATAGAGTAACAATGCATAGTTCAAAGCCACGGTCGCAGTTTTCACAAGTTAAGCTCAGAAAATAGAGCCTCTGATGATGATAAAGTAGAGGAAGAAAATCAAATGGATATCACACGAATGGAACCTATATCTCTGTAAATAGGGGTTCAGACTTGCATTAAGGCTTATGTACGTTCCAAAGCGATTCAATGCGAGTGCGAGGGGTTTTATAAATGGAAAATGGCTAAAAAGAGAAAATGCACTAGCAATGAGATCGTTCCAAAGAAATCGTGGATGGAAAAAGACGGAAAACCTATGAACGAAGAGCTTTCAATGTCCACTAGCGGTCCTTGTTCTACATTAAGCTCGTCAGAATTAAGTATGTCAGATCCGAATAGCTCATTTTATCTATACACTAATAGGTCAGACGAAATAGAATATTTTATTTGATAGAAAAAAAATCCAAATCTTTTTGGAAGTTCCGAGTCATTCATTATTTGTTGTGAGCTTGTTGTTAACTAAAAAAATGTAAGCTGGACAATCTTGATATATTTTTAACATTAAAAAAGATCAAATTGAATTTACCTTATAGGATATTAGGAGACGATTTTGGTGTGACACTTTCCAGAGTATGTAGCATTATACAAAAAACTATACCGTTATTAGCCAGTTACCTTTACCCATTTGTGCAAGTTAAGAAAAGACTTCCCACTTCCTCCAGACGCAGATATAAAAATGTTCAATATATTATAGATTGTTTTGAAATTTCGATTCAGAAGCCAAGTGTGAATTCTTTGTTTCTATTAATGTAGTCCCTTACCATAAAGATATCGACTTCAGGTGAATTTGCAGAATCTGCTTCAATAAATCCAGTATCTACTGAGTACATCTTTAATAGCAAAAATCACTAACACTTTTGAAATTTAAAGATATTGCAGCTGGAACCAACTTTCTTATGTGAAACGCAGCGGTGTACAGAGCACAATATGCAATGTGACGTCACAGTGCGTTCTGTCGCTTTTTAAGGGAGCTCCCCTTTCAACCTCTAATATCTAAGTAGTGGGGAAAGTTCAAGAGCTAAAAATTTCACTAATTATCTTGTTTATTTAGTTTTACAAAATAACTTAAGAGAAACCGAGAAAATATTTCATTGATAACAAGCCCATTCATGTCATCGTCACTTTATGCAACATACAATATGGACGTATTTCCATTTACCATGGAAGTAACACACAATTTTTGAACTGGAAACATAAAATTTGTGTGAGGAATAATTGATTTTTGGAAATCGCCTTCAACTATAGACGTACGATACCAATTTTTAAGAGGGTTAATTCATTTGGACAAATATACCCGATTGTTATATCCACTTGCATTCCTATTTAGAAGATATAGTGAACTACGATTTTTGTACTCACAAATGGGAATTATTACTTATAGATCAGTAGAGTTTTCGACGATATTGACCTTGAAGAAAAATATTTAACAATTTTCAAATGGATTGAAAAAGAAAATCTGTTATATTGTCAAATACAGTCTGATCATGCGGGTCATACGATTCAACAAAGACCGTTTTTGTTTTCTTTTATTGCGTTTAATCATAACTTCCAAATAAAATCTGTAAGATGAATAAGACAGACTTACAATATGCAATTTTAAAGGGAGAAAAAAGGATTTGTATTTAGTTTTCAGCGATTCTAAAAAGGCTTCCACCGGCGAAGTTTTTATTTAAATGTTAGTTATGTCACTTTGACAATTCAAAGTGAAAATATGAATAATAAGAAGCAATTTTCCGGTATTTTGCATCCTCAAGCGAAAAAAATAGTACTTAATTTGATAGATTATTTCGAGAATAAATAAAAAAGTGGAAATTTGTCAACCAGTGTGCCAGTGTGCAGGAAACATCAACCATCATTATTTTTTCCGGGTATATTTGTAATCTCACATTTTGGTTACCTCTGTGCCTTCTGATTTGATACATATGGTTAGTGACCTTTGAACCCGCACGATAAAGAGGGCTTTTGACTACACAGCTTTTATGGAAAACAATCAATTGGCAGAATTCCAAATTTATCAAGTGAATGAACACCTTTTTTGAAAAATCTGAACTTTTATTGATAAATTATCAATATCCGATTGATTATTATATCTCTGTAAGCAAGATATGTTTATCTAAAACTAAATTCATAATTCAATTCATTTCTCAATATCATAAACAATTTTTGACATCGAAAGATCCAATCACGAATTTCCGACTAAAGATCAAAAGATGAAAACTTCTGTTGTTTTATTTTAAACTCCTGATTGATTATAATAGAAGTTTTAAGAATAGTTTAAAATATCATCTATCCATATTGACTGTACGTGAATATAAAAATCAATGAAATAGTATGACATTGAAAACTGCATACATTTTCTTTCAGTATTCGAATAAATGATGGATGTTGGAAATATAGAGTATCGTTTGGTGTTTTCAAACGAAAACAATTTCCTACTTGCCTCTAATAATAATATGTGAGTATACCTTTACCTAAATACGGTATTATCAATTGGTTAATATTTTAATTCCATCCAAGCCAGTTGCTTCACTCTCCAATTTAACAATAGTGTCTAAGATATATTTTTCCGTAACAGTTGCAAAAGTAATAATTCATAATTTTTTTCCAAATCAAAGTATGAAATTTTTTTATCGAATACGCAAGCGTATTACCAGAAATAATTCAATCTCTTGTGATATTATAGGTGACATAATAAACCAACCTTTCCAACAATTACCCAGCAAATCAACTCCAAGAATGTACCTCTGGTAGTAGGAGAATGAATACTCAAGATGCTCTCTAGTAGAGCAATAAGAATCAATGTAGAAGACATCACAGTTAGAAGACTGGTCATGAAGGGATGTCCACAGGGAGGAGAATCATCACCCCTCCTTTGGAACATAGTCCTGGATACCCTGATTAATCACCCCATCAATAATGGATTCTACACAATTACATACGCCGATGAATCTTGATGAAGGGGATAACATACGGATGTTGTTATACGCTGACGATCTGGTACTGTTTGCAGAGTCGCAAATACAAATGGAAAAGAGCCTGATGATTTTAGAATCATACTGCAACACATTCAAGCTTCAGGTAAATACAGAAAAAACAAAACTAGTTATATTCCGAAGGAGCCCCAATATTGGAAAACAACCCACGTTTTCATACCTTAACAACCCAATAGAAATCTCAAACACTTATTAATATTTGGGAGTGGTCTTTACTTTCAATGGACTGTTTCTAAATAATTTTAAATCACGAGAACGAAAAGCAAGAATTACTCAAGGTACTGTACTTTCAACTATAAACTCGCAAAAATTATCTTCTCTTCAGTCTATTAAGACTCTGTATAACAATGTCGTCATACCCACTTTCACATATGCCAGCAATATATGGGGTCTGCGTTATCTGGATCAAACTGAGAAAATACAGACATCTTTTTGGAAAAACCTCCTATTCCTCCAGAGAACTACTGCCGCTTATATAATAAGAGTCGAAGCCAATCTGTGCAGGCTAGAATATTATCTAATAAAACAAGCAATTGAATACTTCATCAGGGTAAAATCTCAAAACCACTCAAGGTACCCCTATAGAGCATTATTTCGATTAATAAAATTATATAACTCTGGATATGGTCATCACAAATACAATTGGTTTGTTCAGTTGATTAATGTTGTCAGTATTTATTGTCCATATAATGCTGGCCTTAACACTGACTGTTTCAATGAAAATTTTAAACATATTGTATTAGCCGAACATCTAGCTAAAAACATGCAAAATGATTGGAATAAAATATTACTTAGTATTCACCACCCTACATATAAATTCTTTCTGCAAAATAATAATAATTACAATTATTTAAGTGGACAGTCACCGCTTTATATTAAAAGATTAACAGCCCAACTGCGCACAGCAAATTCACAGTATTTATACCTATATGTGAATAACTCCTCTCATACAATAAAAACCGACCAGATGTGTACAATATGTAACCAGCAGGCCAATGAATGCCTGGAATATATCATATTTGACTGCCCATTGTATGCTGGATTAAGAAATACAGTCATAGGAAGACGAAAGCATTCAGACGATCTAGATTGCCTTCTTAATTCAAACGATCTCATACTATTGAAGCAATTGCATGGTTTTATCAGCGGAGCAATGAAAATTAGATCATTCATTATTAATGATTAGATATCCACAGTATCTCTACATAAACAATTTATAGTATAGGATTAGTTATGGGAATTATGCGTTTGTCTTGTATTTTTTTTTTCCGCTCTTCTCTATTGCTGGACTATTATGTGCTGTACGCTGTCTTTAAAAACATGTAAATTTTATGTCATTGTTTCTTGTAATACCTTTTATCTATCATGTTAGTTTAGGAGTATATATGTATTTTATATTTACTATATAACCGACTCCTTGTTCATGTACGTTGTATAAAAGAACAATAAACTATTCAATTATATTCTATTCTACATACGCCGATGACAAAGTTACCCTGCAGACCTGCAAATTTGTGAACACACTGTGCGATAGAGCGCAGGATGGGCTTAAATTAATCGAAACATGGTTTAAGGAACACTCACTTTTGATCAATCCCAGGAAGACTGATAAGATGGTTCTTTCCACCAGGAAAAGAAGCTTATCGGGTTCAAAACCTCCCGAAATCTTCAAAAGCAGACTAAACTTCTCGAAACAGGTAAAATACCTTGGTATTACCCTTGACAGAAAACTAACATGGAACTCTCATAGAGCAAAAAGAGCATATGTGGCTTAGGAGCAGTGTCGAAGGACAGTGGGACGCTAATGGGGTCTACACCTCTGCTGCAGGCAGCCAATGATGCAATTAAACCCAGGTTTGTGTTTAATAAACCCTACAAAATACAAATAAAACAGAACACAGTATCAGATGCTGCAAATGCAATACGCATTTATACGGATGGCTCAAAAACGAAAGAAGGCTCAGGATGTGTAGTTTACTCCAGAGCACTTAGCCTAAGGATTAAGTGGAGTATGGGGAAAATACCAGCGTGTTTCAAACAGAACTGGCTGATATCCCAATTGCCACAAAAGCATTAACCAGAGAAGGAATTTCTGGCAAAAACATAACAATCTGCACTGATAGTAGACAAGCGTGTTATATCGGGGCTAGTACTAGAGTGCCACCAACATTTAGCTAACGCCTCGACAGATAGCAATATTATCCTGACGTGGGTTGAAGGGCACGACAGGAGTAAAGGTAATCGCATTGCCGATTCTTCAGCCAGGGAAGCGGCTGGACTAGAAATTTCAGGACCCAGTGACACCAACGACCTAACGACTTCGACAATTGCGGAACTAGTCAAACGTTACACCCATGCTCAATCCCTTAAGAGAGGGTATGGAACCAAAGGATGCAGTCTTGCCAGGATCACCCTGGGCGACCCTGAGAAACTGGCGTCGGAGAAATAGTTGGCAATGACCAGGAAAAACCTACGTTCAACAGTAGGATTTCTGACTGGCCACTGTCAACTAAGAAAACACATCCATACTATGGGGCTAGTGGACACACCTTCATGCAGGATGTGTGAACAGGAAGATGAAACTGCCAGGCATGACTTATGCGAGTGTCTGGGGTTATCGTCAATGGGAGAGTGTGTGTTCGGCGAGTCTTGGCCTACACCTGCCGATATAAAGGAGATGTCTTCCACTGACCTGTCAACCTTCCTGGGAAGGACAGGATGGACGATGACCAAGGAGGATAACTCATAGGGAGAATGTACAATGGGTCATATGTGTCCCAAGTGCTGTGAGCCTACACTCACCCACCCTACTTTACAGATACAGATACAGATTATGGGTGACAATATAATAAATTTTTATGGACTGAATGTCAATTTGAAGGTTTTTGTAACTCTAAATTTTTCGGTAAATGGGGGACAAAACCACTTATATTGAATGAATGTTTATATTTTCTGACAGCTTGTGGGTTTTGATTTTTACATCAGGAAATTCTCGTTCTCCATATTGTTTTGTTCAAATCAGAATCAATTTTTGTTTTTTCTGTTAGTTTTGGTCCCACACCAACAAACCGTTTATTAAAATAATTTTCAATGTGGTATTTATTAAGTTTAGGAACTTATGTCGTTCACAATTCCCAATAGATATATGGAATTATTAATATTCAGTTGTTAGGAGTATATAGATTAGGTTTCAATAATGATTCAAAGGTCGGATTTTAATTAGGCACTCATGCGAAACCCCAACTTGTTCTACCACTTAACTTAAATAATAACCCATATGTAAGGCAGCTAT
Source organism: Galerucella pusilla (assembly GCA_910591695.1). Taxonomy (NCBI): domain Eukaryota; kingdom Metazoa; phylum Arthropoda; class Insecta; order Coleoptera; family Chrysomelidae; genus Galerucella; species Galerucella pusilla. The sequence goes on from CAJUYI010000153.1 coordinate 180,320, forward strand.
ACGAAATTCCAATAACGCTTATCTAATTAATCAATCAATAAATATATAAAGATAACAAAGGAAATTAGGAAAAACAATACCAATGAGTGAGCTCAAAACATAGATATCCTTTTACTACAATTATTTACAATATTCCATACAGCCAATTGTAAATGGATTTATATAAATCAGAAAATTATACTATATAATATGTAATTGTTGAAGTATTGTTCAGCCATTAGATCCTAGTTCATTGGTTTGAAATCAAGACTCATAAATAGAAATATTGAGGCATAAGTTTTTTGATTATATTAATAGGGAAACCCCCTTTAACGCATCGGCAGATTACAATATTATCCTGAGGTGGGTTAAAGGGCAGGAAAGGAGTAAAGGTTTTCGTATTGCCGATTCTTCAGCCAAGGAAGCGGCAGGACTGAATATTTTAGGACCTAGTGACACTTACGGCCTGACGACTTCGACAATTGCGGAACTAGCCAAACGTTACACCCATGCAGGTGACCCTGGGCGATACTGGGAAGCTGACGCCAAAGAAATATTTGGCGATGACCAGGAAAAACCTACGTTCAACAGTAGGATTTCTGACTGGCCTACACCTGCCGATATAAAGGAGATGTCTCCTAGTGACCTGTCCACCTTCCTGGGAAGGACAGAATGGACGATGACCTAGAAGGACAACACCTCGGGAGGATGTACAATGGGTCACATGTAGCCTAAGTGCTGTGAGCCTACACTTACCCTCCCTACTTTACAGATACAGATAGGAAAACCCTTTTGACATTCCAATAATGACCAAATGATTCCAGTTTCATCCACCGCAGAAATAGTTACTGATAAATACATAATCTTTGCATAAACTCAAACGGTTTTAACATAATTTGTTGATAATTCCGATTACTGAAATAATAAAAAATAAGTATATACCTAATTATATTGAAAATTTTTTGACAATTCCAAAAACCAATCAAATTTCCTCATTTTATATCATATGAACAATCTCAGCCAATCATGTCAACATTACACTGAAAACAGACCATGGGCAATTTTCACACATTGCTATGGATACATATTGATTTATTTCGATTTTGAAGTTTCGAATATTTAATATTTCGAAATGTCACGATTTGGTTGTAATACTGAAACAAAAAATTTTCTATCCGAATAACCCTCGGACATTGATAAATGCTCAAAAATTTTATGACAACTTTCTCAAGCTTGTTGCTTGTAGGCAACAGACCTCCGCCTACGGCGTCGGTCTGTTTCCAAGCAACAAGCTTTCGAAATCTGTCATAAGATTTTTTCGAACAATTATCAATGTCCTTGGGTTATTACTACTGAAAGTTTTTTGACAATTCCAAGAACCAATCAAATTTCTTCATTTTATATCATATGAACAATCTCAGCCAATCATGTCAACATTACACTGAAAACAGACCATGGGCTGTTTTTACGTTGCTATGGACACATACCTATTGATTTATTTCGATTTTGAAGTTTCAAATATTTAATATTTGGAAATGTCACGATTTGGTTGTCATTCTATGATTGGTAAAAAATTTTCTATCCGAATAACCCTCGGACATTGATAAATGCTCAAAAATTTTATGACAACTTTCTCAAGCTTGTTGCTTGTAGGAAACAGTCCTCCGCCTATGGCGTCGGTCTGTTTCCAAGCAACAAGCTTTCGAAATCTGTCATACAATTTTTTCGAACAATTATCAATGTCCTTGGGTTATTACTACTGATAATTAAATTAATAGTTATTTATGATATAAGTGTTAAAAGTACATTTTTAAGGCACGCATGTGAAGGTTTGCAGAATGAGCGAAGCGAATTCTGCAATTCACATGAGTGCCTTAAAAGGTACTTTTAACACGTATATCATACAATATTTTTTCTACAAACGTTCAAAAAATGCAATAATACAGTTTGAATTACATTTTAAAAACCTTTATTAATACATCCAAAGGAGATCATTTTAAATTATTTAAATTTAAATTCCATTTTTTCTACGCATCATTCCTCCTTATCCACGGAAAATGGTAAAACAGCAGTGCAGGAAATTAATTTGTCAATTTGCACAAATTGTACTATTAATATTAATGTTAATAAATAAAATCTAAATATTTTGACGTTTGCTTTCAAAATTTGACAATTCACTTTTACCAGCAGTGCCATAAACAGTGTCTTAAAGTGACATTTTTAAGGCTTCTATGGAGTGCTAAAAATGGCATTTTTAACACGTTTGTAGAAAAAATATTATATGAAGTGGCTAGACACCCCTTGTGGGGTTGCGTTTTGCACTCCTGCTGATCCCCTTTTTTGTGTGTTGTGACTATTCGCCCGACTTCCCATTTTCCAGGCATTCTCTCTTCTCTCCATATTTTCTTTATTAGCCGGTAGAATCTTTTGTACAGTTCTTCTCCTCCATACTTAATCAATTCCATGTTTATTTTGACTTTGCCCGGTGCTTTCCCACTTTCCCAGTCTTGCTTCTTTTAATAACTTCTATTATTTCATTTTTTGTTGGCTCCTGTGTTACATTTTCTTTTTTTTTGCCTCTTCGCTTTCTTCTTCTGTTGCATTTTATGAGACTACCTCAGTTAGCAGAGCGTCAAATTACTCTTTTCAGATTTGCTCATACTGAGCCTCTTCTTTTATCCACTCGCCGTTTTTTTTTCTTATTTCGTTCATTTATTTTCCCATTATAGGCTTTGGTGTTTTTGTTAGTTTTTTCATTTTCTATTTTTCTCATTCTGTCATCCATCCATCTACTAGAATACAGGGTATTATTTTCAAAGTTATATAAAAATCCACAACGATTTAGTGAAACATAATGCTTCCCACTTGAATTCTTTGTGATTTATTTCACAAAAGAAAGTTCCCCTATAACCTCAAGAAATCGTACTAAATTAATGTCAAACAACTTTATTTGTAGATACTTCTTATTTTTCTGTCAGTTGGGAAAACTGCGGAAGATGATTTATTTCATAATAAGAGAATGTCTAGACTTTTTAGAACTTGCAATCATCAACTCCAATTGATTCAGAAGGTAGGATTGGATTTTTTAACCCTAAAAAAAATTTCTAATTTGATTTGAGTGCGTTTTTTGATAATAGACTTATTATAGTGGTTTTCTCCGATCGTGACACTATTTTGACCTGTTTTCTATGCGCAAAGCTCAACATTCCAGAATAGTGGGCAGTTGCTAAGCAATTAGAAAATAACAGTGCCGTAATACTCTTACCGCACTGCTGTAGCGTGCGGTAATGTTACAAATGGATTATTACAATGAAATGAAACAAAGTATGGTTTTAATTTTTATATTGATGAAGTTGTTATAAAAGAAATAAGATAAACATCTAATTTATAACGATATTCTTGAACACAAATTGATTGTTGTTAATATTTACATTTATTGTACAGTTTTTACATGTTTTTAAATGTAAATTAACAATCGAAGAAAAAATAGTACGTATAATTCGTGGGAAAAGCATATTCACAGATTCGTCGCTACGCTCCTCTTCTGGTAATTATCACAGTCGCTTGGGAATATCATGCTTTTCCCACTAATTATACGATATACTATTACCTAACTAGTGCGGAAAGTGATACTTCTCCGCACGCTATTGCAGATGGCCGAACGACGCTTCAGTGGAGCTCGGCCAGCAATCACGTCCGGTAAGTCACTTTACGCACGTGTTAGGTACACTATTTTTTCTACTAGCATGCGGAGAAGAACTCGAAAGTTAACTTATAGACACATTTATTACTAAATACATATCAACAAATTAGCTATTATCATTTAACATTCATTTGATGAGGTTTATACCGGGGCCATTGAAGATTTATTTAAAAATACGTTTTTTTTGTATTGAAAATTATAGCAAAATTCTAATAAGTTTCTTAATTCTTGAGTCATTTGGTACACTACAACCATACAAATATATATTTTGAATATTCGTATATCAGTATACTCCCCAAAAACTTGACAAATTTAGTTTCCGCAGTAGTGCGGAAAAATGAGTCTCCGCACTGTAAAGAGTGCGGGAAAGTGCACTTTTCCGCACGTTAGAAGAAAATAATAGTTTTATCAAGCACAAGATCAATTCGATTGGAAGTATAATTGGCTGCTATATTTCTAAATTATATGTAATATCTGGAATGTTGTATTTCCATCAAAATTTTAGCTGTAGCTATGTAGAATGTGGTGATGACTATTTTGAAAGCTTTTGCGACTCTGCCGATATTATGTTTGTTATTAACATTGTCGTCAGATCTTCCTTTTCTCAGGAGTAATAATAAACTTTGTTATTCCAAATGGATCACCTTGTATATTCTCCCTTCTGAAATGCTTAATATTTTCCATGTAATGACATAATTTCGGGGTTATGGCCTCATTTCCATTATCTATTATCCATATTAATTAATACGTTCAGATGGCTATTATTGAATAAACTCGTTAAAGTTGAATAATTTCGAATAATTTATGTCGCAATAAAAATGTTATAACTAGGTCTACTGTCAGCGAGATCCGTTTCCGATATAATTGAGGCGTTTCATACTCAAAACTCACTCTGTATATGCAAGGTTATACTGCAAGCGCCAAACGTGATGGCGAATCGGCCACCATGCGCACAAACTTATTTTTAACGTTACCTCCCACTACAGCTCCTGCAAGACAAATACACGCTTTGTACGTGAGGCTTATCATTAGCTGTCCTCCAATTCTATTGGCATTTTTGGCATTGTCCAATTAATTGTGTCCGAAAAAAATCTCATCGCCATAATTTTTGTATATCGAGTACCCCACGCTTTTCCCTCAAGTATACTAGTATTTTTTTATATACTATTGATTTGTGCTTTTTAGTTCGATATTCTTTAAAATCGTGTTTTTTTTAGTTTTTTTAAACTATATTTATTTATATGGTAGGTATATACATGTTATTACAAGCTTTATAACTTGCACACAGCGATGTATCAATGTTTGTTCTGAAAGATTTGAAATTGTTTTAATCAACTTCTAATTCTGGGGGGTTAACCTAACAAACTGTTCGAATTGTGTCTTAAATATTTATAATGCATAAAATAAAACGTAAATTGATCTAGTTGTTCTTATATATTGTTAGTAGATCTCTTCAGTTCTAGTTGTTGTTATTTTTCTATAATATGACATTAAACTTTCTTCTTCTCTCTCTTGTTTTTATCAACTGGGGGTAAAATTAATTTTTCCTACGACCACATAGGAAAGTGACATATATCGCA
>CAJUYI010000153.1:190581-219795 GCA_910591695.1 Galerucella pusilla
GCAAAATCAGTCAAAAATTCGTGTTTCCCTATAGTTCAACGGACCCCCATTTTTTATATGAAACAATGCTCTCCGCTTGAATTAAACTCGTGTGTCAGTGACACCAATGCCTTTTCCTTTCCATCTAAGCTAGCACAATCAGTTTTTTTATTTTCTACAAAAGAATATTTACGAACCAGTTCACTTAGGGCTAGTTTTTCGCTAGACGAAAAGAGTTTTCTTTTGTTTACTATTTTCATAAGAAATAATATCTACTACAAAAATTGAAAATAAGAATCTAAAATTATCTATTAAATAACCAGCTTGGAAAATAAACTTACGCAGCAAATAAGAAATATGTATGAACAGTGAAGAACTAAGCTGAGAATAATGCCATGCAACAGATGTCAGATGAACGTCAAAGGACGATCATAGATCACAGTTGTTAACCAAACTCAACCAAAAGTTCCTAATAATAACATTGATGCCAAACTTTCTCCACTCAAATTGAAGTATTACTAGAGTAATGACTGTGGATATGAAAAGACACCTCGAGCTAAACTCAAACTAAGTTGAGTTTGAGTATGAGTGACCCTCAAGTGTCGACTATGAATTTCACCCTTAGACCACAATTGGCCCATTGTGCATCCTTCCGAGGTTCAGACTTCCTTCTGGCTCGTCATCCAGCCTACTTGTTTGAAGTAGGCGATAACGTCGTCGGAAGTAAGCTCCCTCATGCTGGCTTGTACTCCTGTACTCTCCGAATACGGAAAACCTAAATTGAGAGAGTGTCGGACATTCACAAAGAATGTGTTCGACAGTCTCATCTTCCTGTTCACATCCTCTACAGAGTGTAGTGTCAGACAGACCCAGTCTGTAGAGGTGTTTTCGTAGGTGGCAGTGACCGGTCAGAATACCCGTGGTTGTCCGAAGGTTCTGTCTGTTCATAGTGACGTATTTTTTGGCCACTTTGCTGTCCGAATACTGCAGCAGTTCCTTGGCAAGCCTGCAACCTTCTGCATCGTCCAATCTACCCTTAACTTATCAAGGGAGTGTTCCTTGACTCAGAGATCTGGAGTAAATTCCACATCCTGAGCCCATATTGGTTTTAGAGCCATCCGTGAAGATGCGGAGTGCACCTTCTTCTGATGTGTCTTGTGTGTTATATTTAATGATTACCTTGTAAGGCATATTGTGGTGAGATTGCGTCCGTATGTGCCAGCAGCAGTGGGACCTTATTGAGTGCCTCACGACATAGGCTACGTCTCAATCTACCAGATCCTACGTCAGGTTGTATACCGGTAGAGCGTTGTCATGGTCATCAAAATAACCTCCTTGATGTGTATGTCAAGGGGAGTGAGACCAAGGATCACCTCCATCGCTCTGGTTGGTGTGGTTCTCATGCCTCCTGTTGTATTGAGGCATGCTGTTCTCTGAATTTGATCCAGTTTACGGACGACTGTCAGCTGGTTTGCTTTAACTCCTCAGGCAATCGCGCCGTACGTTAGCATAGGTCTGATGATGGCAGTGTAGATCTCGGTGGTCGCCGTATCATTAAAAAAACTCATGAACTAGTTGGCGCATTTGGCACAAGATACAATTTTAACAATCTTTCCTGAACAATTTTCGCATGCAAACTTGAGAAACTTTTTACATTTGACGACAGTCTTGCTTCTTCTGAACTGTCTTTTAATTTGACAGTTGTCTTATTTGCGATGGCCCTGATCCGGTGTCTTGGACAACATTAGAGATATTTTCACTTACATCTGAATCAATCAATCTAACTGAACGACTGTAGGCTAATATATGCGACCCAATTCGCATGAACAAATCACTCATTCGACCACTGGGTAGAGGAAGTGATTTGAATATTGACCACCACAAAAAATATTCATTTCTTCAGATACACATAGGTTATATAAATTCATGTGTGATATCAATTCAGATAAGCATTGCAATATTTTTTTTCTATATTCCAAAGACAGGGCTCAATATAACCCCATGCGGCGCTAATAGATAAAAACCGTAATAAATTGGGAATGATATGCAGAACAAGATTGAGCTTTCTTGTACATGTTTATTACATGAAAATATTGAAAGTCAAGAATTCTCAACCTCATAGTAACCTTGGTTCAGAAGATCCAGAACAATTGATTTTTAAAAGTGTCAAAATGACCCCTTCGGCGCTTCTAGTGTTATCTGCAATACAAAGACAAGCACTCCTTAATATTACCGTGGCACAAGGATGGTATTAATGGAAGCCTTAATTGGACTTCCTCCTCATGGTTCCCGAACAATGAAGGACACAACTGGTACAATACCAGATCATCTATCATTTCCTGGTCGGTGGGTAGGTAGACGAGGCCCGAAGTTGGAAGGGCCACCTAGGTCATTCGATATAACCTCCCTTGGGTTTTTTAAATCAAAATGTATGCCAGTCTATAGATGATTTAATTACGTAAGCAAATTATTCAAGTATATCGACTATTAATACCAGAAATTTTACATAATGATCGAAACTAATTTGAGTTTCGATTGTATCGTTGTATGGAAACCAATGGAAGTTAATTTGAACGTCTTGTAAAATAATTTAGTATTGATCACGAATTAAAATTCAAATAATAGTAAATTGGAATTATCCGTTACTCCCAGCTGATTGACTAAGAGGGAAGGGGTTAAAGACGTCTTCCTTTATATGGTTTTAGACGTATTTTTCCATTTTTCTCCCATGAAAGTCACGTTTTCAGCAATATGTTGTTACTGAATTTGTGTCAGCAGCTCTCACTAGAAAACAAATTGTTACTTTAAAAGTGCATAATAAAGCGAGTCTGGACTTATGGCCTACAACTCTGGGGGACCTCTGCAAAGTCAAATATAGACATTCCAATCCAAAATACTACGTATGATAACCAACGCTCCATGGTACATAACTAATGATAGGCTGCATCATGACCTAAACATAAAAACTGTTAGGCAGGAAATCAAACACAGCGAAGAAACGTACAAAAAAATACCCCAACACACCGGCGCAGCACTAAATGAGTGAATTGATTCTTCCACGGAGATTGAAAAAAAGAATACCACAAGATCTACTAATTAGATGAATTATTATGAAAAGCAGACGTTTCAGTGGACGCGTTATGCACATGCCACCAATGAAAAAACTACATAACCAATTGCTGAATGTCGACAGGACAGATTGCAAGAAAATTCCCACAAAATTTAACTGTAGGGTATATCTATATTATTATTATATGGAGGTTGTCTTTCATGAAAAGCTAGAAAAAAAAAACAGTAAATAGCATTTAAACATTCCACTAGCTTGTTGGTTCATTGAAAGTGTAGACTGCATCTTTCAGGGGGAGACTACCGAATTGTACCACGACTACCTGAGATAATCCATTTCTGCCTTTATTGGCGATTATACTGACCATCGAGGTGGATCATTACGAAATTACACATAAGCCATATTTATTGAGGGAATACCCAGTACCACTAATAATGAATTGTATTAGGCGCATATTTGTTTTTATTTTCTCAGTAATTTCACCCAATCTTTACCCACTCAATCGAACTTTGTGAAGGGTGGTTACTATTCATTTCTAGTTTTGCTAATTGTGAATTGAGTAGTCGGTGGTAAGTAAGGTGGTACAACTCGGCGGTAGGATTATACCTACCTGATATCTTGTGGTACAACTTGGCGATCCCGTTCCAGGGACCTATTTTTACAACGCGGTTCAATTTAAATTGTTGGAGTCGTTAGAGATAAAGTTGGGGTTGTAAGGAGAATACTGGCACAATTTGGTGATTTCTTGCTTCAAAACTCAATTGTTTTTAGAAACGTGGGGGACTTTGCATTGTCTTGGTGGAGGTTTTAGTTCATCTTGGTACATCCAAACAGTTATTTTTGGGTTCATAAGAATATTGTGAGTAGAGGATTCATTAAACAAGAAGCTTCAGAAGAAGCCTGCTGATTTACAAAGATACCAATATCCTATATAAATGATATTATTAACACTGAAAAATTAAGTGGAAGAAAAAAATGTAGTGATTTTAAATCTCGTCTTCTGGACAATAGCCAGCAGGATATAATAAGAAGAAAAATATATTCCCTCTATGAAAGCCAGATTGTTCCTACTTTGGATAATTTAAAAAGGAAGCTAGAAGAAGATGAGACCAATGAAAATATTAGCTGGGCCACCCTCTATAGAGTTATTAGTCAAATGGGGCTCACATATTGTGAAATTGTCAAAAAACAAGTGGCAAAGATTGCGCATTCAGAATTAGATTGAAGAATAATATTTAACTATACCAACAAAGCTGGATATTGTTTTTTTTCACATGGTTGTAGTTTATTTAGCTCAATATAGTATTTATTTAATAATTTTTTACTGAATTTAGTAACTAATCAAATTACTAAGTTTTAAATCATGTGTCAAATTTCATCCAATTACCTCTGTATTACAGCGATTATTTCAGTCAATACAAAATACGCGCCTTCGACTGGTTTAAATATGAGGATTTTTTTATCTGTGTGTTTCGCGTTGTCATTAGTTGTTTTATTCAATATTAAACATCTAGTGACTGACAGAAAATGTCAAATTATTAAAGAAACGTCAGAAATTATCTGGATATTATCAAGACCCTAGGGGTATTACTACTGATAATATTTCATTCAGAAGGAAAAAGAAAAAAAGGTTTAGAGGAATGGTCTCCAAATATTAGGTGAATAAAAAACAAAGGATGTATGAGAAAAAATAAAAAAAGATGATTGGCGATATTTTCGACAGCAGCTATTGGTCCTATGATTTATTGGAATTTGCCTATTACTTTTATGATTACCGGCAAATGCTAAGACGATATACTTTGAGACAAACTATATACCTTACATTTGAAATATCATATTTATAGCAACCTATTTATTTGTAAATGATGAAATAATACAATTAAATTTGTTAAAATCTACATTGTACTGAACTTAAAGTTGTGAGGCGTTTCGCTTACACAGTAGCTTTCTCAAACGAGTGGAGGTATAATGAAAAATTTTTAATTTATACAGTGCCTCAATAGTGAGTTTTACGGATAATGACAGTGATAGTATAATCTATTTACATGGAAATAAAGCAAAAAGTGTCTAAATATGAGATTAACCAAAGTATTTAATAATATTACCGGAACCTTTCTAGGTAAAAGGTTTAATAAGGGAGAAATTGAACAAAATAATTCTATAAACCTCCTAGACCTTACAATTAAAAATATAAATAATAAACATGATTTTTCTATATTTCACAAACCATCACATACAGACATTACAATTCATAATAGTTCGGCCCACCCATTCAGTCATAAATTAGCAGCTTCCAATAGTACGATACATAGACTTTTAACAATTCCATCAATACTGACAATTACCTACAACAGAGAACTGAATATCATGAAACAAATAGCAGTTAATAATAATTACGATTCAAATTTAATAGACAATATCATAAATAAAAAGATACTAAAACATACACTAGAACAAGTATTTCCTTCCGATAAAAACCAAAATAATAAAATTAAAAGCTAAACATACTTTGGAATACCATCCTTAAAAACCAAATAATTTTAAGAAACTTTAGACTTGAATATTTGATTCAAAGCCGATTACAATTTACATAAATTCCTTGAAAACAACAAATCTCTCTTCAAAATGAAACAAATCAGAAGTTTTTAAATTAAAATGTGATAATTAAAACTGTGAGGAAATTTATATAGGAAGAACTTTTAGGATTTTTAAAACTAGAATTTCGGAACAAAAACGTAGCTATGACAACCAGAAATCAGATTCCAACTACTCAAATCATTTATTAGCAAACCAACACACTTTCGATACAAATTTTGAAATTTTGCATATAGAACCTAAGCCCCTCTATTTAAATCTTTTAGAAGCTCTTGAGATAAAATAAAAACCAATATTCAGATAATCTTCTTAACGACCAAATAGATATCAACAATTCCCCTTATTAAACCTTTTTACCTAGAAAGATTCCGGTGAGATTGTTGTGAATGAATTTCCGGGTAAACTTGTTAAATACTCCAATTAATCTCATATTAAGATAGATACTTTTAGCTTTTTATTTCCATGTAAATAGATTATAATATCATTGTCAATATCTTCAAAATTCAGTATTAAGGCACTGTATAAATTAAAAAAAAAGTTTCATCATACCTCCACTCGTTTGAGAAAGCTACTGTGTTAGCGTCACAACTTTAAGTTCAATATAATGTAGATTTAAACAAATTAAATCGTTTCATTACATCATTTAGCATGGATTTACATCAAGTAAAAGCCTCATCTATTCAATATTATTTATTTATAACAGAATTTAATTAAGTTCTATCCAAACAGATAATCCATACCACGTATAAACACTATATTGTAAACACTGATTTAGTTTCAAACAGAATAATAAATATATTTAAGAAAGTATGGAAATATATATTTCCAGAAACAAACTTTCGCGTATCGCATATAAGTTAAATTTAACTTGCCTGATATCCATGATTTTTACCGTCTTATTTCAGTTCAATTTACATCATTATACAACCACGATTCTTTTAAATTTTTAACAATATTTATCACCTGTAGCACGTAATATTCAACGCCGAAATTTCACTAACTGTTCCGACGCTTGTTTATATCCCGACGTCGTTACCGTTGTGTGGTGATACACTATCCTTCGAAAGTGCGCCAGGATATTTTTTCCACGAAAACGGGGGGAAAGCACATGCGCTTTATAGGAGTTTGGGGTGGAATGTTTCGGCTAAAGTATAGGTCCTACTATATTTTAAGTTTGTGGAAATCAGTTGGCCTAGGTTAGGCTAAAGTTTGGATTGAATGAAGTGTTAGAGTTCCATAGATAAATATATGGCTATGAAACAAAAATTTATAAATAAACAAGACTATTTTTAGAGTACCTACTTGTTATGGAGAAGTTAATCTATCATTTTAAAACATTATAATACTTTTCAGTTTCATTCAAGCCCTTACTCTACGAAATTTGTTTATAATGAACTATAATAAAATATACACCGTGGAAATGTCACAAATTATTCAGGTACCTAGCTTCTCAATATTTCTCGGATATACAGTTTGTATAGAATCTCACCTGCCAAACGCAAACTAAAAATACTAGGCAGAATCTAACCTAATCCACCGAAATTTGGTTAAATTTTCTGTGTATAGTACAGACAATAGCCTTCTTGGTGTGCGTCATCGTTTGTGATGTATATCCGGGTTTTGGGTATGTCGTTCATTTTATTCGCCATTTTGACATATAGCTAACCTTGAATTTGATAAATAAAATCATCAGGATCGTATTCAGCCGAATTCGAAAAGAGTATGAAATTAATAATTACCAGCTTCTTTTTCTAACTGAGCATACTTGAGAACTTTCAAAATGCTAATGCTTTTCCGTGTATCTAGGCATATTTTTGTATTATTTAAATAAATAAAACAATAATATGTTTTTTCATAAATGATAATTGACCGTGAACAAAAAAGTACAGACCTGACGAGAACTCTCAATGGGATAGTAGAAAAAGACGTAAGACACATTGCCGCCACGAAAGATACGTCTACATCCTATTTTGAATGTTGTTATTTCTCCCAACTACTTGCGCGTAATCTAAACATCAACTTGTCAAATTTTTTAAGTCAAAGATTAGGGTTAACGTTTGTAATACATTCAAACGGTTCATTATTGTGATATTTTGATCAAGATTAATTATTACAGACCTGCTTTTTTTTCATTTCTTCCAACGTAATGTGTTAGCAATCGATGACGCATACCAAAAAGGTTATTATATTATGACAGATGTCCGATTTCACATTGAATTCAAAAACTATAAACTATTCTGAAGGCGTCGAACCAGCACTGTAGTGGAAATTATAGTAAAGCAGTGTTGAACACAGTTGGGCATGTTCTCATTGCTCTTGTAATGGATATACAGAATGATCTCTGAATTTTGGGGAGAGGTGTTCTCTCTTCGTCAATAGGCTAGTTTTACTACTACACGCAATGGCTTCATAATTGATAATTGGTATCACTATGGCAATATACATTCAGCACATAATTTTGTGCTACAACCCCAATTTCTCTCTGCCAAATTTCGGCACACCATTGTAGCCATTTCGTGTTTATTCCACAGGAGTTTACTATATAGGGTCGAACCTAGATACTTGACGTCTTGTCTCAACTTCAACTCCCATAGAGTTCAATGGTTTTAAGGTAATTAAGCTTTATTTTCATATTGAATGCTATTAAAATGGTAAGTCCAAGTCCAACTTGTCTACACCAGCTATTTGCATAGTTCAGACCCTTTTGTACGATGTCACAAAGAGTGTTTACGAATTTCCCCCTAGCTGTTATGGCTCGCCATATCCCTATCAGGATATTCCGAGGTCGGTCTAACTACACAGGAGATCATCAACCGTCAGGCTCCACATTAATGGGGATGCTACTACTCCCTACTAGTCACTCTTGTTGTACAAATGGAGACAATGTCTTTGCTCATCGTCATCTCTGCCACTCTAGTGGTGTGCAGCTTGTTAGTGTTTATTTTTTTGTAGAATCTTTTTTGTATTTCAAGTCAATTATGTTATCAAGTCAGTGACACCTACGGCCTAACGACTTAGACAATTGCGGAACTAGCCAAACGTTACATCCATGCTCAATCCCTTAAGAGATGGAATGGAATCAAAGGATGCAGTCTTGCCAGGATCACCCTGGTCGACCCTGGGAAGCTGGCGTCGAAGAAATATTTGGCGATGACCAAGAAAAACCTACGTTTAAAAGTAGCATTCCTGACTGTCCACCGTCAACTAAGAAAACACCTAAGAAGCACGTTTAACGTAGACTCCGTTTCATATAAGAAGAAGCCACGTGAAGTTTGTCAACTGTCTTGCGCAGAAGTCAAAGTCGATCTTGTTTATCTATGTCGTCTCGTAACGACATGCCATTGGCGTTACAAACGAACAATCGTTAATTGAAAATGAATATTTCAATGATACCAATTTATTTTCATATACCAGAGTCTATTTTATGTGAAACTATCTCGAAAAGCTTCAAATATTTTCCAAATATGTTTCATTCAAACTATACATACGATAAATAAATTTTTTATATTGTTTTAACCTACAGAATGTTAATACGTAACGCTACTGAATGTCCATTCCACAATATGACGCTGGTTTTGACAATAAGTTAGCGCATACGACTGCAACTTCAAGTGGCTTCTTCCTACAAGAAACGAAGTCTATCTAAATACGCTCGAAAAATAATTACTGCGCTCGCGCTCTTGTCAAATGCTGCGTTCACATTCACTCATTAATCATTGTCTTAAGTGTCTTATATCTCAAATGACTATTGACAAACTAGGTACTACAACTTAGCAGGAAGCATGGACCATACATTTTTCCGCGTCACTCTAGAGGAACGTCGGAAACTAAATTAGGTTAAATTTTCACCTTACGCCCTTCATTAATTATAGGGCTTCAAAGTCGGGAATTGAAAATGGTTTTCATTCATGATTATCGAATCTAATATGTTAAAGCATCCAACAGTATTTTCCGTAATATTTTGATAGGACATAGGGAATCTAAAAAATATCTGACATTAATGTAATAAGTGTTGCCTACGTACATAGGTACACGAAACTGCAATCTGGAAACTACTAAGTACAAACAATGGCAATTAATTTTATTTTGGTGTGATCGTTGAAAAAATCTTGTGTGTATTTCGAGCAGAAAATCCTTTGGTAGCCTCGACAGATTGCAACTTTCTGTCTCGACTGCCAAAGTATGTACTACTTTTCTGCTCTTGATACACAAATAGCTATTTTTCTCAGTTATAAACGTTTTCAAACATTTACAAAAAATAGCTTTTCCGTGACATGTCGATAAAATAAACGATCTCTGACATAATGATTCCATGTTGCACTGCAGACCTGTTGGACCAAATCTAACAATTATTTTCAAACCGGTTTGAGTTTTTGATTTCGCTCAATTATTTGGTAGCTTGCTTTTTAATCTGTTAATGGATTGTAGTCTTTCATTTATAGAGATTTTGTTGTTATTCCAACTCTTGTCAAATTAATGTTCGTTTTCAGTTTTTTAAAAATAAACAATGTAAAAGGTTATTTTCATAAATGTAAACTGCACCGATTAAATTATAATTTACTAATAATATAGGATGCTTCCTGTGATGGTATCTACAAAAAAAAATTGTCCACTTCTAGCTGTGAAGTGGACAATTATTGCTTCTTCTAGCCAGGTTAGGCTAGGCGTGTGGTGAGTGGGTCTATAAGGCCCTTCACTGCGACTCGCAAGAGTCTATTGGAGCTCACACGTATTCAGATTTCACCAAAGAAATTCAGCTTCTTAACAAAGACGCTTAGTTTGTTTGGTGAATGACATTCTTCGAAGGATGTATAAAAGCCTTTGAATGCACCAATTCTGGTAAATTATGCCAGAGGTCTAAAGCTCTTCTTGCTGTCCAGGTATTTAGTTTTTGTTCGGCAAAACATATTGCAAGAGAGTCTGCCTTCTCTTTTCCTTCCATTCCAGAGTGGCCACGCATCCAGACGAGCAATACTTTATTGAGTTCTCCTATTGAGAATAGTATTTTTTGGCAGTCTAAAACCAATTTCGTCGTTACACAGTGAGAGCTGAGTGCTTTTAAAGCTGTCCGAAAATTTTTTATTGTGCTATGTATGAGATTGGCTTGCTCCAATCTCTCTTCACATGAAACAGTGGCGTAAATTTCCGCATGAAATACGGTTACTTAGGATCCTAGAGAGGTTGAATTTTGTGTCCTAGGTCTGCGCCCGTATACACCTGCACCTGAGCCTGAGGGTGTTTTTGAGCAGTCTGTGTACCAAAAGCTGTCTGCTCTTAATAGTCCATCCTTACAGAGGACCCATTCATCTTTATTTGGAATAAGGACGGTATAAGGCCAACTGATGAGTTGAATCTCTCTATTAGTGGTTATTTTGAGAATCCAAGAATGATATAGTTCAACAAAAACTTGTGTAACACAATTTTGTATACCCAGGAGATTGTCTTTAACATATCGAAATTATTAGTTTAAATTACACTAGTTTAAAATTCGCGCTCAACAAAAATGACTGATGACATAAGGAGTGCGTATTTATGGGTTAGGTGAGGCGCCAACACAATATACGTGTCAGTCAGACGACCATGTAAACGCCTAGGTAGCAATCAGCTTGAACGATTGGGGCGCTTCCTACCGGTTTTGTAGACACTGTTAAAATTCAATGTAATATTTAATATAATTTCCAATAAGCCATTCAATAATAATTATAATTAAGAAATCATCTTCAACTCCCAGCTTTAGAGCCCTTTAGCGAAGGTTCTGAGGAAAAATATTATTTGAATAACTATAATAATTTCTGTGGGTTAGTGCAATTATTAACAAACAAAATTATTTTTAGTCTGTCTTTCATGGTAGGAGGTGTTCTGTGACCCTGTATATGTTTCCAAAAGTTAATCATAAGCATTATCTATAAAAGAAGCTAGCTCACTTGTGAGGAACTTTTGGATAAAGGAGAATTATGTTAGAGCATTGATTCCCAAAGTGGTCCAGGTGGACCCCCAGGGGTCCACGGGAGTCCGACAGGGGTCTACGCTTACGTGGAAAAAAATGGGGGTCCACAACTCGTTAACTGGGGTCTATAAAAATGTATTAGGTGACCCGACTTGACTTCTCCTATGAATATAGGGAGACAATAATATAGGCAGACAATATTATAAGAAGCTTGACTTCTCCTATGAATATAGGAAGACAATATTATAAGAAGCTCAGCAATTGTTTTTGTAAGAACTTGCATATTCCATATTCAGAAAGAGCTCAAAGTAGCATTCAAAAGAGGGTATCAATCATTTTAGCTGCAGGCATAAATACCTGAAAAATATTCAGGACTGTGGGGAATTGTGCAAAAATTTCTCATAGCGTTTCCTTCGTCATATCCTGTCGAACGCAGTTTTAGGGCTGTAACAAACTTGTTGACAAAAAAAACGGAGCAGATTAAATATTACAGAGCGAGGAGATTTGCGGTTATATACTTAACTAAACTCGAGCCAAATATTGATAATATGCTGTCAATTCACCAAGTACATCCCTCCAATTAAAATTATAACTTTTTTCTCAGATTACAATGGTAATCTGAGATAAAAGTTAACATCAAAACTAATAATGATTATTATTTTAAAAACAGTCGCAATATAATCAAAATATTGATTATATTGCGACTGTTTTTAAAATAATCATTATTAGTTTTGATGTTTAATTTTGATTCTACTAAGACTGTTATAACAACATAATTAGCAGTGTAGTAATTTTTGTGTTCGAATAAATAGCTACAAAACAAGAAAATATTTATTTTTACTTTTTACCACTCCGAAGTGGGAGCTTATTGGTTTCTTGTACTGTGAGTCAATCTTAGAATACAAAAAAGTAAAGTAGGAATCCAACTGTTGGATGAAGACGCTTTTTAGACTGGCCTTGAAACTTAGCTTAAATGACAATACTCACAGCATAATCAAAGCAATATAAATTCTCACCTTTTTTTAGAAAACTTTTAACTCATAGTTGATTGAAAAATAGCCACAACACAGATTTACATGGACATATACTTTTTTCGGGTTTTGGAAGTAAATTAGTAAATGTAATAGCTGTAGGGGGTCCACCAGATCCAGCAAAATGTTTAAAGTGGTCTATGAGAAAAAAAAGTATGGGAACCTCTGGGTTAGAGGGACATAAATTCATATCTATTATCTATACAGTGCGATTCAAAGGTCCCCTCCCCCCTCGTATCTTTTGAACGGCTACATTTACATTAATAAAATTTGGAGGGTGAAAATAAAGTGGCTCTCTGGCTTTCTCTGGTCAATAATTTTAAATAGGACCTTATGGCAAGTGATATCTCGTTTGAAAGGCATTGACATTGGCTACATAGCCATATTAATTTTGATTGGGTTTAAACTAATTTTGACGGATAAATTAAATAAATACCAAATTATTATTTCACATTTAAATATTGAAGATTTTTCAGTCCGCCTCTGGTTAGTTGTCAGTAGTAATAACCCAAGGACATTGATAATTGTTCGAAAAAATTTTATGACAGATTTCGAAAGCTTGTTGCTTGGAAACAGACCAACGCCGTAGGCGAATAAATATCAATGTCCGAGGGTTATTCGGATAGAAATTTTTTTACAAATTCTAGTATTACTACCAAATCATGACATTTCCAAATATTAAAAGTATCAAGAACGGTAAGGGTTATTTACCGGTCGACAGCAATGTTTGGAGGCTGAGCGTAGGGAAGCCTCCAATTTTGCTGGAGACCGGTATTACCCTTAACGTTCGAAAAGCTTATACCATTTTTCGCGAGATCGTATTGAAATGTTCGAATTTCGAATAAAATAATTTAAATTTCTTCGAAATGAACGAAATGTCAAAAGTGACATTTATACTTCTCGATCAGTTTAAAATATAATTTGCATTTTGGTGAAATAGTTTTCATGCTATTTATTACTTTTTATATTGTTCTGCTCGATTCTGTTCATTAAAAAATATCAATCTTCTCATCTTTTTGTTTTTTTTTGTGTAATGAATGAAGTAATATATTATTTAGGACCACTTAAATGTATGTAGGGCTAAGACGTAATTTACTTACCGACGTGTTAGACTTAGAAACCAGTAAAAACAACCTACCGACCTGACAGCCGATGCTGTAAACAAACAAAAAAGATCGATCGCGCAAAAATATTTTAAACTTCAAAATCGGAATAAATCAATATGTGTCCATAGCAACGTGAAAATAGCCCATGGTCCGTTATCAGTGTAATGTTGACATTATTGGGTGAAATTGTTCATATGATAAAAAATGTGGAAATTTGATTGGTTCCTGGAACTGTCAAAAAATTTTCAAAAAAATTGACGTTTTTAATTTAATAGTATTTGTTGCTTTGCAAAGTTTTTCTAAATAGCTTAAATATTTAATTTTAGTATTATTTAACGAGACGTTTAAGAGTTTACATAGGCAAAATGGTACGTACTCAAGCCGACAAAGTAGCAGCTATCTTAATAATTGGTGAATCTAGAAAGAATCTCCATGAAGCGGAACGTTTATTTAAAACCCACATTACACAAAAACAATTTGTTTTAGTGACGAAAGTACTTTGAAAGTGACACAAATCCTCACACCTTTCGTGAACAACATACCCAATTTCCAGAAAAAGTCAATGTTTGGGCAGGTATAGTTGGTCCCATTTTCCTAAACTCAAATTTGAGCGGTGAAGAGTATCTGGAGATGTTACAAAATGCAATTGGGCCGTTAATTCTTGTAATTCTGGAAGATAATCCAGATTAATTCGGCCATCTGAAAGTAACATTTCAACAAGATGGTGTTCCTGCACATTATTATGGTGCAGTAAGACGTTACCTGGATGAAGAATATCGAGGTAGATGGATCGGCTGGCGAGGTCCTATAGAATGGCCACCTCGGTCACCATATCTGACACCATAAGATTTTTTTCTATGGGGGTACTTGAAATCCAAGGTTTATACTCTACGGCACCAGATAGCATTGGCATTTTGAAAGGAAGAAGTATTGAAGAATGCAATGCAATTTCAGCTGACACATTCGAACGAGTACGACAAGAGTTGGAGGAGGATGTATTTCTGTCAGGAAGTAGACGGAGCATATTTCGAACACTTGCTATAAGAATCCTTTGTTATTTGATTAATGAATTTAAAAAACTAATTTCAATAGTTTTGGTATGTATTTAATTTATCCTTCAAAATTAGTTTAAACCCAAACAAACTTAATATGGCTATGTAGCCAATGTCTTTCAAACGAGATATCACTTGCCATAAGGTCCTATTTGAAATTATTGACAGAGTGTCACTGTGACGTCATCTATTACTATTACGTCACTTGTTACCATTCGTAGAGAAGTTTACAACACATTTTCACCCTCCAAATTTTATTAATATAAGTGTAGCCGTTCAAAAGATACGAGGGGGGAAGGGACTTTTGAATAGCACTGTATATATAGTTTGCATAGGACATTTTGTATTTGGCATTTTGTATTTAAGTTTCGCCATTTTGAAGTGTTATAGTCAAATGCAGTCTTATCATGCGGGTCATACGATTCAACAGAGACATACGTTTAATCATAACTTCCAATTAAAATCCGTAAGATGAATAAGACAGACTTATGCAATTTTGACGGGAGAAAAAAGGATATATTGAAATGAATTTTGTGTTTTGTGTGTTATTGTGTTGTTTTGTTATTATTAAATTTTTATTTTGTTTGTATTGATGTAGGTATTTATTTGTTGGGCGCCAATGATTTTAAGAAATTTATTTTATGGTTTTTTGTATCAAACACCACTTACAGGTTGGGTTCAGGTATTAAATACTTTATTTGATTTTATTGAGAAATTTTCTTATCAGTTCTATTTACATTTTTTATTTTTATTTTTATCACTTTAATTATACATATTTGAAAACTTCTAGGCCGGTCCTTTGTCCTTGCCCTTGAAATACTGAAACTGTTTGGGAGTGAGCTAAGTTTTGCCAATCTTATCGATATGAAAGAAAAATTAGTTTTGTAATCTGTGAAATATTAATAAATATATTCTTTTACTGTGTGGCGTATTAATACATATTTGAAAAGTAAATATGCAAAGACAAATTTAAAACTCTTACCTAAATGGTCTTTCACTCCTGAACATTCATACTAATGAAAATTAACATCTAGTTCTTACACAAGTTATGCAACTCCTTTTGCATACAATATGTAAAAGGGATAATATACAGATTATTCTTATGCTATTGGTTGAAAGCATCTGTTTTTATCAAAATGGACGATTCTACGACCACAATGAGGAGAAATAAATATCAAATTTTTATTATCACCACACACATGTAAGTTGATGATTCAAATTATAGTTTATCAAATGCGAGTCGTCTAGTTCCTCGCACATTAACAGGTAGGTACAAAATATGTGTGCAGTTCCTCGCAGCATACGAAGGGTAAGGGATTAGGTATCAGGTAGCAAGGTCCACAATGACAGTGCGAGGGATTTTGATTAGGTAATATTTACATATTGCTAGTAAATGTTTCAATATGAAATTATATTTTTGTCAAATAATAACAATAAAATACAAAATAAAAAAGAAACAAACAGAACAAATACATATGAAATAAACAAACAGAAACACACCGCAGCAGAAGAAATACCGCTAGTAAATATTAAATATGAACAAATATAAGTAAAATAAAAAACAGAAACACAACATTAAATCAATGATTTTCGTCAATTAAAAATACTATATACAATAAAAACACCTAAACAAAAATAAAAACCCATATAAATAAAAATTAAATAAAAAAACTTAATTAATTTGGTACACTTTGAATTGCCATAATTTTTAAAAATGTAATTTTATCTATTTTTTTATTTTTGTACTCCTCAATTTTAGATTTGATATAATTTTCTTTTTTTACAATTTCTTTGCGATATTTTTTAACAAACCTATTTGCAGTGTTTATTTTTACATAAATTTCTAACTGAAGATCTAAAAGTATTTTTGTAAATTGTATAATATTTGGGTGTGACGCATAAAAAAAACTTTTAAATTTTGCATGAAATGACTCGCACGCATTAGTGGTCCTCTGCAAGAAGTTAACTTCTGAGGCCCAAATTCTCGGAGGAAAATGTGAAGTTTCGTCAACATAATTATCTACAATGTAGTCACAAAATTCTAGCACTTTATTATTAGTAGGCGCCATTTCAAATAATTCTACGTAAGCATCACCCACATCCTCACAATTTAAAAATGGCAAGCCAAAGAATAATTTTAAAAAACTTCCTATTTCAGAATTTTTATTTTGAAAATCTGTCTTTAAACCAATTGAATTAATTTTCCGAAGCCACGCCTGACCCAAATGGAATCTACAGCTAATAATTTCTGCAACAGGCCACACTGATTTTGCTGCATTATGAATTGCCTGTTCAAAATCAATCACAATTTTTTTTGGCCGTAATAATAAATTATAATCATCACAAATTTTGGTAACTTTTTCAAATGTTTTCACATATACATCTGTGTGCTTGTTAGGTAGTAAACAGAAAACTAATGGAACATAATGCCCATTATTGCATCCATGAATCGTGAAAAATTGGTAAAAAAATTTTGAACAATAATTAAATGTACCGTCCATGTAAATGTTTTCAACACGACACAAGAAATTTAAATTGGTAAAACACGAGAAAATTATTATTTCATTTTCACTGTCCGATGATAATAAAAAATTTTCGTCTTTATTAGTTTGTAGCTGCATTTTGTCCAGTGTCGCAAAAACTTCTTGTGTGGTTTTTGGTAATGGCGGCAGTACTTGTCTTCGAGCCATGTAGATATTCCGGCGAATTAAATTTAAATCATCCGTTGTTAATGATTCAGTATCAGTGCTGGTTTTTAATTCTTGATGAATTATTTTCGCCGGTTTTTCAAAAAGATCTGCCTGCGCTTTTCTCTTCACAGAGTTGCTCAATTTCTGTCGAGTAATAGTTTCATCAGCAGAATGATTGTGGCACAAATTACTTTTACTGACAGTTAAATTTACATCTGTCACAGTGTAAATAACTGCCCGACACGATTTTTTACTGCAACGCCAGCATACTTCACCACTTAAGGACACTCTTGCCTTATGAAATTTATAATTATTAACAATTAATAAAACACTCCCTTTCGAACTGTACATAGAGGACAATTCCATTTTTGCTGCGTCTTTACTTATTGCAAACGAAATTGAAACTGAAGACAAATTATTATAAACAGGTGCATTATTGTGCTACTCTACAAACAATAGTGTGAGGAACTGCAGACCTGTCTTAATCCTACCCTCCGTTCGAAAAGGGATTAACGCAGGTAGATGCGAGGAACTGCATCACGTCCTATCAAATACCTTTTTTCTTCTACGTTTTGAAATTCTAATAATTACTTCGTTTTATGTTTCAGACCGCTCTGGGACTGTCTGCAGTCCTTGATTGGGATTGCTTCGCTCTGATTCCGTCGTCAGTTTGGAGAATTTTCAGTATAAATGGCCTCTTAGAGTTTTCATTTATGGTTTATTTGAAGGTTTAATTAATATTGGTGGATATTTACCATAGATTTTTAACAGGAACTTGTTGTCAAAGGTTAGTAACACTTTTTCACTATATATTTTCACTTTTTACTTTATTGTGAATTGTGACTTAAATTTTAATTATTTTAACAACATAAAAAAAAAATTCTTTTCAATTAGGTATGTATCTCTTTTAGCTAAGTGACGCTTTATTCCCCGTTTTTTCTCAATAACAACGTAATTCTCTTTTTTTTAATCAACAATCATGTGTCTCTTAGTTTCAAGTTTTTTTTATATCAACTGACCAATCAAATTCATTTATTAATTTTTATTACTTAACTTGAATGTTTAATTATATGATCTTTTTTTTACCTATATGAAAGTTTATTATTAAGGTCTTTAAATATTTCATTGTTGTTTTTATCGTTTAATTCCAAATTTTTTAAAAATTATTTGACATTTGTTTTTATTTCTGTTACTAGCACAAAACAGTCTAACCTATAGAAGTGAAACTTTATAGGATGATCTTGAATACAAAAATGAGGTTTCAAACCCATCCACCTGAAGCGCTAGTTGCAATTGAGTTGTCGAACAGGCCTGGCAGCTAAGGCCTTTAGCACGAAAAGAAGAAAATATTTTGAAATTCATCAAAGCTGTCATATAGTTGTCACCATTGTCTTTTATAAGGTCTGTTCCAACCGCAGTCAGAAACTGTAAGAAACGATCAGAGATTAGAGAGTTAAAGTGATGCCAAACACGTATACGTATTGACCCGACGTAACGTATTAAATTGCAGAAGCGTTGACGTAGAAACTGTTGCATCAAACGAGTTAAAGTTGGAGGTGAAACGCAAACGTATCGCGTACACGTCCTTTCCGCTTTATACCGCCGCTATTTGCTAATACTCTACCTGTAATTTGTAAACAGATTTATTATTAAAAAAGAATCCAAAGCCAAAAATAACACAACCTAATTTTTGTAAACACCCACAACACCACTAAAAATTAGGTTAGTAAATTAATTTTGCAGAGTAATCGGGTTTTTTCGGATCACATTCGGTGAAATTCGTGTCGATACGAATAAGTTCAAGGCGAACGTACGAACACGCTACGATACGTGCGACGTATCTAACAGCGCAGCAAAATTTGTAACTGCGCATGCTTAGATGTCAAACGATACGTTTACGTTCTTGCATTTGGTACAACTTTAACTCTCTAAAATAACTGGTCACGGCAAACAACGAGTTTACGTTCGCGTAATTCCTATCACTGATTGCGATGGTCGACTATTCTCTGATCGTTTCTGACAGTTTCTGATTGCGGTTGGAACAGACCTATAGATTGTTTCCTTTTGCCATTTGCTGCTGTTATTTGTGTTTTAATTAGGTACTGTAAGTCTTATCAAGTGTGATAATTCATAATATTTATAATGGTTGGTGTGAAGTGTTGCGTTCCTGGGTACAGACATTGCATCAAAACGACATAGGTTTCCCAAACATGACCCTTTGTTGTTGAATGAATGGGTTGCCTTTATTCGCAATACAAAACTAAAGGAATTAAGCGCTGAATGGATTTATAAATCCTACAAAGTTTGCAACAGATATTTTGGACCACAATATTGTTATTGGGACAAAATTCCGACAACTCAATTGCAACTAGCGCTTCAGGTGGATGGGTTTGACACCTCATTTTTTCATTCTAGGTAATCCTATTGGACTTTCACTTGTTTTGTGGTTACTAGGTCCTTTCTTCCGTTCGAGTTGACAAATCTAAGTTCACTCTTAGTTAACTATGTTCATAAATATACTCTTTCTGATTTTACTAGTGTCAGATTTTATAACCTTGATTACTAATAATTTTTTATATTTTTCAGGTTCTTTCTTTTTAGATTAATTTTAGCCAAGAAACTTTTATAAAGCTTTTGAAGACTCTGAAATTATGTGAAAAGGATTTTAATAAATTAGAAAGAAGTTATCAAGATTCCTGTTTAAAGTTCGGTTTAAAGTTCAAATATATTTCAGGTGATTTGTTTATTTTTATTTTGTCAAGTTAAATTCAAATTTTAGTTTATTTTTTATTACCCACATAGCAATTTGACATCCTAAGCATATTCGTGGAATATTTTCAAGAAGAACATGGATGTGCAAAGCATGTTCTCAAATAATACCAAAACGAGTGCTATAAATAGATTGTGTTGCGCCCTGGTCACATGCTGGACATGTTTTCAGAATGTGATGAAAGATGTTCTTATAAGATGCTGAGTATGTACCCAGCACTAAAAAGCTCAAAGTGCCAGCAAGGATGTGATAGCACATCCTTTTCACATGCTACGCATTTTCCAGCTATAGGCCTTCTGATATACAGTAGGTACATCCTAGGCATGTGTTATCGGCGTATATATTATATACCTATCCGAGTGCTATTAATCTCCTTCTATACTTGTGCTGGTGTAGATGCTAAGCACATGCTAAGGATATTCCGTATTATTTGCAGGACCTATGCATATCCATTACACTTCCTTTTACGAAAAGAATGTACTTTGCACATGCTCTTCTGAAGTTTCTCGCTTGCAATGCATACACTTTTTAGGTGCTATGTACATGATATAGAAGTAAACTTTTTTGTCAACCTCTTATTTTTCATTTACCATTTACTATTTACCAATGTAACATTATTAATTAGTTCAATGAAAAATCCTTGTTCTGGAGGGACCTCCATGCCATCTGTATGCCATGTTGATCACGGCAACCCCTACGCCAGGTAAGTATAGGTAATTCCTTAGCTTTAGCTTTGGTCCGGTATTTGATTTCCGTAGTTACATATGAATTGGCTTAAAGCTACAAATAAACGTCAGCGCCCTCTTTTGATGAGTTTATGTATTTTTTCGAATACTTTGTTGAAAAGGAACTCTTCTCAAATGTATTTCCTTAATAACATTATCTATATAGTTGTTCTCAATTCATGAATGTTCAATCAATAATCAAATCAATTTTATATTATATTTTATATATATTTCTCAATTGAATTCAGTAACTAATTGAAGAATTATAGATGCTGTCTATACTCTTCGAAATAATGTGTTATTCACATGCGATAAAGCATATTCTTAAACAGGATGTGATCGCATGTGCGAAGGACGTATTCAGCATGTGAATTGAATGTACCAAATAATGTTCTATGTTTTATACTTTGCACATGCTAAAAATATAATTTAAGGTTAATCATCAGATTATTCTAAGTGTGTATTATAAATGGAAAGATATATATGATAATGACTTCAATATCGAATGAAGTTAGCTTAATTAAGAATATATATAGTCATTATCGCATGCTAAAGGTATATACTCGCCTTTGACTTTATTTTATGGTACATGCCATTTGCTTAAAATGTACCAAATAATATTCCATGTTTTATATATTGCACATGCAAGGATGGGCTTTTGGGTTAATTCTGATATCGGCAGATGCACATTTAAAATGTAAGGGTACAACACGACAACACTTTGAATCTATTAAACGAAAATAGTAGATATTTATTCATTCATGTATGTAAAACGAATAAAACGTGCTGAAGATCTGTTGTAAAATTACCTGACCTGATTGATAATCCCTATCACATGCTTAGGATATCTGTGAAATAAAATACTTCTGATATTCTTCAAGGTCTATACTTAGCATATGCGCTGAATGTAGTGAAAAGCATTATTACATGCTAAATATATAATTATAAAAAAAGCTTCAGGTGGACTTTTATGGTATGTGCGAATCATATGCGAAAGATCTACGGAAAAAAACAAGTTTGAATCTAAAATTCTTAGCACTTGCTATGGATGTATGTACAGAGATGTGCTCTAAAGTATGTGGACAGCATATACTAATCATGTACCGAAACGAACATCTTTTACGGGACGTTGAAGGCATATACTTGGCATATGAATCTTCTTTCAATGCTATGTGGGTAGTTACCTACATTATAAATTTCAAACTGTCTTCTCTAGTTTGATTTATTTTTCTTTATTGATAAGAGAAATTTCCCTTTTAAATAGTTTTATTTTTAAATTTCATACTGAAATAACCCTTGTTTGGTGTATGTGGTGTATGATATTATTTTCCATATCAATATATTTAGTTTTCAGCGATTCTAAAAAGTGTTCCACCAATGAAGTTTTTATTTAAATGTCAGTTATGTCACTTTGACAATTCAAAGAGACAATATGAATAATAAAAAGCAATTTTCCGGTATTTTGCATGCTCAAGCGGAAAAAATGGTACTTAATCTGATAGATTATTTCGAGAATGAATAAGAAAGTGGAAATTCGTCAACCAGTGTGGAGGAAACATCAACCATCATTATTTTCTCCGGGTATATTTGTAATCTCACATTTTGGTAACCTATGTGTCTTCTGATTTGATACATATGGTCAGTGACCTTTGAACCCGCACGATTAGAGCGCTAGTTTTGACTATATTTCTCTGTAACAGTTTTCCACTATTCCTTAAATATGAAATTACAGCTTATTGTATAACTTCATAACCATTACAAGTAGTGAGACATCGAGCGCAATGAATGTATTCATTGAAACTTGCCGAGTGGTTATTTGAAAGTTGGGTCCTACCGATTTCGAGTGCTGGAACAATGTACGGTTCCTAGATAGATCGAAGTATTTTGTGTAAAATATGTTTTTTCTGGCCTTGGGTAACACAATTTTGGATATATGTCTTAATGAAATTGTTTGCTTTTTAAGAAATACAAGTTTCTAGAGAGATGAAGCTCATATGCTTCATGATATAATGGATATAGCTAGCTAAATAGGTTCGATAGGGACCATGTCCTCCAATTTATGAATCAATTGATCGAAGTAACAGATTCAGATATCTTCAAGATAGCAGGTCCAGGGAAAAAATAAATTAGATAGAACACGCTGCAAAAGGCGCAGGTTGCTGGTTGCTGATCATGGTGTACCATCCTCCATAAGTAATAATATAAATAAAATTCAGTGGGATTCACTATTTAAAAACACACCAATAACACGCAGAGGGGGATGAAAAATGTTCATGATAAATTATAGAGGTGGTAGGCTTATTAAAGAATCTCTGGCGAAGCAAGGCTTGATCATATTAAATGGCTACCGTGCTAAAATGAATCATCAGTAGATTTAACAATAGTCTCTGAAGAATTAGTCATTGATATACATACAATGACTAAGCAAGTAATGATCATTACCCTATGTATGTATGTATTTTGGGGTGACATTCACTGAGACCTACAAGATCTATTGTGCCCCTTACTTTTACTCAGTTTCTGAGGAGAGTCTCAGATACTAGTAAGTCCTCTAGTCCTATTTCCCGGAGAAATTTTGGGATGTCTGCAGGCATCAACTTAGGTAAATGTTCCTCTTCTATCCAGTAATCTCCCAAGTACGGTGCTCTAGGATTCTGAAGTGCTGTGCAGTTGGAAAGTATGTGGCAATGTCGAATGTTTTCGACTGCATTCCTTTCACGGTTTCAGATAAACTTGCCAAAGTATAACTGTTAATCTTTTGAGTTTCATTTGGCGACAAATCAATATACACTTTAGTGTCAAACTGGTTGCCTATCTAAAGGGAGAGCCGACCGACTCTCTTATTTCTTATCAAATTAACTAGAGGGCTTAATTGATCGTTATTTGCATCATCGCACGATGCAATGTTGTCATCTATTCGTTGTTGATGTTTAAACAAACTAATTTACCTAATATTAAGCAATAAATATTGCGTTTTTTATCAAAATATTTATAATGAGAAGCAATGGTTCCGCTGTATAAAATAAACACAAGAACAACTGAGAGCCCGTACTGCACACACTCCATGTTGTTAAATACAAATACAAAAACACTCGAATCAGTGACTGCTTTATTAATCGAGAAGAAAAGAGATTACATTGTAAAACTAAACCCCGACCCCCGACCGCACTTCTCCCATTTATTCCATCATTAGTCTGTGTCCCCTAGACATTGGCTGTGGTTGTTTTAAAAACTTAAATTAAATCAAAACAAAAAACACATCCATAGTACCAATAAAGCTTCTATCTCTTCAAAAATAAATAGATAAGATTTATAACAGTAATTACTGAGGAAACCATATAGTTTACATATAGTTACATATTCGAATATAGTTTACATGACTTAATGCGTCATTTGGAATCACTGTTATTTTCGAAATTTAATACAAACATTAAGAAATTGTGATAAAGTTTTTTTTCAAGAGAACATTATTTTTGAGAGATAACAGTGGCGGGATTTTTTGATTTAGATGTTGGGAGCACTGATTGTTTAAGTGATACTGTCAATATTGCCAATACAAAATCCAAAACAATGCCTGTTCTATCACCATCATCAGATCCTTTACCATTACAAGTTGATGTTGATGTTGTCGTAGATGGTAGTGCGGGAATTGGGAACGTGGTACGAATTTCAGCAAACGAGTCAACACATCTAACAAGAAAAATGCCTAACATAAAAGTATTTAGTGGTACTTCTCATCCAGATCTTGCCCAAAGAATTGTCGACAGATTAGGTATTGATTTAGGAAAAGTCGTGACAAAAAAATTTAGCAACTTAGAAACATGGTAGGTAATAAATATTTTCATATATTTATCCATTGTAAACATTTAATTAGAGATTCTGCATGTGCTTTACTGTAAATAAAATACCAGTTAACTGAAGAATAATAAATACTAAAATAATTGACATAATAATTAACAAGCTTAGCATGCCGCATTTATTGTGTTTTTGGTTAAATTATTTTTTTAAAACACAAAAACAACTAATTATTTCTCCAACGTTTGCAAAATTTTAATTAGGAACTCCTATATTTTGTGTCATTGCTTGTACAAGACTGAATTTAAACATCACACATATTTGAAAATTGATATTCATTTAAAACAAACTCGCCCAATAAATTACACCAAGCGAAAGTAAAACCTAATGGCTATTATATCTTATTCTGCTTTAACTAGAGTTTGTATATACTATAAAATCAATACTCAAAAATTATAGTTACAATCAATGAACTTGCAACTATATATATAATATGCTTGTAATATTGGTTTAAATTTTCTGAAATGTCACATCCTAGCTCTTCACAATTTTATTTCATAGTAATAGGACTAAAGGCTTACCAAAATGTGTTTGTTATAAGCTGTCTGCTATAGCTAGGCAATATGCAATTACGATAATAAAAATTTAACTTGGTCAAGCATACTATGGAGCTCACCTTGACTGAAAAAATACAGGTTTATTCACCCAATATTTTGATACTATTATTCTTGTGTAGTTAAATACTTCCCATATTTTCAGTGTGGAAATTGGTGAATCTGTAAGAGGTGAAGACGTCTACATTGTCCAGTCAGGATGTGGTGAAGTCAATGATAATTTAATGGAACTGTTGATCATGATAAATGCTTGTAAAATAGCTTCAGCAAGTCGAGTAACTGCAGTCATACCCTGTTTTCCTTATGCCCGACAAGACAAAAAAGACAAGGTAATATTTGTTTTACTTTTTTTAATAATTCTTAACACAGTAGCAAATTATTAAAGTAGTTGTGAATGATATAATAGCAGAGGAATTGTTAAGGATTGAGATTTTGGAAAGTAAAATTTTTATTTATTAAAAATAACAAAAATTTAAATTAGGTAATTGTTAAATAAGTTTAGTGTTTGCCAACACATAAATTCCTACCATCTCACGCTTTTCTACTGCTGCAATATCTATTCTGATTACTATATCATGAGGGATTAGAGATAACATGAATTCTTTGTTGTGTTGTGTGAATAATTCTGATTCTTAACAGTTGACAGTGCATTTTGTGAATAATATGAATTCATAATTTTTCATAATAGTCCAATATTTATAACAAAATCAAATCTATTGTTTGGTAACGACGAAGCTGAGACAGTGGTAACAAGCTTCGTTCAACGCAAATTCCCAAGATGATTCAATGTTCAACTTTCTGTTTATTGTATCATGTCCAAAATGCTAGAAACAGTTAAATTGTGGAAAAGTTGCATGTTCAAGGGAATAAATGATTACTCAGATTTTTATTTTTTTGTTGAACAATTTACAAAGCTGTTATTTTCTTCAACATCATGTCATTTATACATTCATCATCAACTTCATTTTTTTATACAAACCTAGATTTCTTTTTACTTTACAAATTACTTATTAAATTGTAGTTAGCATAACATATTGAGTTAGGTTGGAGTATTTGTTTCGTTTCCAGTCATCATCAAGCTCTTAACATCATTATAATTATTTTCAATATGGCACTGTCATTTTTCAAAAAGTTTTTCAAGATTTTTATTGTGATGGTCCATAGTCATAATATATACTGTAAAAAAGTTAAATATTCATTTTGTATAGAAAACGAAATGAGAACAGATATATGAAATAAGAAAAAACAATGAAAACTACATACAGAACACATAAAAACCAGTACAGCAATAATATTCACACTGTACAAATTGGGGCTTCCCAATAACCAAATTTCCTCAGACCACCCCTGAGAGGTGCTAAGTGAATTTTGTAATTTCTGTCGGCAAAATCTTCGAAAATTTTGTGGGCAAAATCTTCGAAAATTTTGTGAGTGTGTTGCTTGACCAAATCATGGCCATGAGGCAACAAACTTGAATAAAATTTTGCGAACAAATTCGTCTACACAATGTCTTTTAAGCAGAAATGCATTTGTCGATCTTCGGAACTTATTCAATGTATTAGCCATTTTTAATTCTAAAGATAGATGGTTGAATAATTATTTGGCAATGAAGGTGATGGAATTTTTCACCAAATCAGAGGTTAGCATTGTCAAAAAATAACAAAAATGTTCCTTCTTGTAGGGTAACTTTACTGTGAATTGGTCTCTCAGTTGAATTGTGGAAATGTTTTTAAACTTAACACACAAATTCAAAAATTAGTAGGAAGAGTTGAAATTGTCTATTTTTACTACTGCAGAGATGGGATGATGAAATGTTGTCAAAGAAAAGACCCTTGATAGTTTCATAAAGACAATCACATGAATTTAGAAACACCCTGTATATTCTGCCAGGGGCAGAACCCCCCCTCCCATGTAAAATACAATACATTAATGTTTTATTAACATATTGCCTTCGGCGGTGTCTTCAGTGAAGCTTTCCTCCTCTAAACAAATCAGATGAACCCCCCATGTAAAAGTTATAGCTACATGACTGTATTCTTCTAAAGTATTCAGCCCACATATGCTTATATAATAATAAATAATAAAAAATAAAATAAAAATAATAATAATAAAACAATTTAATATACTATTTCTTAATAGGTACCTTCATTGAAACTGGTTGTTGTTTTCAGAATTAATATTTAAATTTATATGTTTGCAATTCCAGTAATCAATTATAATTGAAAAAAATATCTAGGTTTTTTATTTAACCAACCAATCATTACTATTTTATTCATTGACATAACAAAACGATTTGCAAGAATCCAAGTTACTAATTTCTTGTTGAATGTCATGTATGCTGCTTTGTTCCCCTATATGTCATTAGTGTCATTAGTATAGATTTTTCTCTCACTCAGAATTTTGTTCACAAACAACCATTCTATAATGAAAAATGTCTGACAACCGGTATTTAGAAAGGGTGGAATTATCATCCCTTACTTTATTTAATGTCAAATATTTGCATCATCAATGAAAAATCATTATAAAAAATGGTGTAATATTTTTATCATAAATATACTTGTAATGTCAATATGTAATTGGTACATAATCTTAAAATAGTTATTAACAAATGATTATTTCAAACTCAAAGTTAAATTACACTTTATCAAAGTAAAGTTCATCTTTAGAACCGCTAAGGTCATCATATCGAATAGTAAACTGAAAATCAAACAAATATTATCAGCAAGTGTGTCAAAAATGTTTTATGTACATTGGGGGTAATTTAAGTTTCTTTCCACAACTTTAATCCTCTTTAATCCCTCTTAATCCTCAGGGACAGAACTTACCGCAGAATATTTCCTAGGGATCAATTTTAATTTTTTTTTAATTCAATTTTCACTAATTTAATACAAAATAATTAGTTTTGAATAAGTTTTGAATAAATATCCAATGTATATCCTTATATCCTTCTAATTTTAATATTAATCTTTATCAATTGTGCAAAAAGATCTTTAAAATAGTTTATTAAAGGCAATAGCAAATTTTCAATTTGAGTGTAAAATTCGATCGTATTTTTTTCGGGTAAGAACATAGACAGTCTATGGGTAAGAAGGCCAGAGCAGCCAATAATTGTAGATGAAGAGCAAAATTTGCTTCCTTAGTCTGTCTGTTCACTAATTAATAACTTAACAAATAATAAGTTTGGATATAATTTAATAAACCCTATTTATATGTTTGATAGGAGAGCTTCTAGACCCCTCTATATACAGGGTGTTTTCAAATGACACTTACAACGTTTGCATGTAGATACCTCTCGTGAATTTATAATTGTACAAAATAATATAGGGATTAAGTGTCCAGCACATTTACTTTTCGAAATACAGGGTGTTAAAGTTTTAAATAATTAAATGTTTCAATTCGATAACTTTAAAATGGATTGATGAATTGATTCCACATTTGGCAGGCTGATTTTAAATGTAAAAGTGCATATTTTGATGGAAAAATATTTTCCAATTTTTGATCCAGTAGTGTACATTTGGAAGAATATCTTACCTTTTCCCTCCCATTTTTCACACCACCAACTTTTGAAGCAATTCTTATTCAAATTTGTATTCCTAAATGGTTTTCACGTGAAAAACGAATAACCTTTACATATCAAAAAATTTTTAATTTTCAAGATATTTGATGATTTCATGAAGTCTGCAAGATTACTTTTTAATAATTGATTTAAAAAATTGTTTTCTTGTATTTTTTTCAATAACTACCAAGTACCAACTAATTTATGAAACAGCAATGCATCTGAAACATTTGGAGAGGATTGTTGAAAATTTTTGACCAAACTTGTGTTTTTATTTAAAAAAAAAA
>CAJUYI010000153.1:233037-255862 GCA_910591695.1 Galerucella pusilla
ATGTGAAACGGAATCTACTAACCTGAACCTACTAAAAATAAATTGTATACTACTCTAATGTGAAATTTATCCAAATGTTATGGTTTTTCTTCAAACGGAAATCATATAACCGAGTACCTACTCCGAACTCAATTGGTTGAAGATCCATCGAAGGGCACGTTGCTATGCAACAACCTTATTTGCCATTGGTAAGTCACCTCGCTTGGTTAAAACAGCCGAAAATCGAAAAAAATTACCTTATCTCTTGCTCACCTCATTCCACACTTACCACATTCACTGCCAGGGGCACATAGTGATGATTGACCGTGTGCCACCTATTTACAATCACCGTGTGCCAATCAACGCCTCTCAGGCGATCAACGTCATATTTTTGTTTGTTTATTATTATGAAATTGTTGTTGGACCAAACGCCCATGGAGCGGTGATGGCAGTGAATGTGTTAACAACACAACAAT
Organism: Galerucella pusilla; assembly: GCA_910591695.1. NCBI lineage: Eukaryota > Metazoa > Arthropoda > Insecta > Coleoptera > Chrysomelidae > Galerucella > Galerucella pusilla. Next base: position 233,493 of record CAJUYI010000153.1, read on the forward strand.
CCGATGACATTCTAGATAATTCCAAGAATTTATTACTAATTAAAGTCTAACCATCGTTTACCAGTAAATAATGAAATCTGACTAAAATGTGACATGCAAATTGTTTTAAATGTGGAACACCCTTTATGATCAATGTTGATACATAATTGATGACGCAGATTTAATATAAATCTCACAGATGGAACTATAAAAATTTCCTCGAGCAGCCAATCGGTATAAAAGCACTCGCCTCTTGTGATCTTGGTACGTCAAAATTGATATTGCCAAAAAAGGTTCTTTTCGATAATAAAACTAAATATAGTGCCACTGATCTCTAGTTGTCATATTTTTTTCGTTGTGTCAGATAGGGCCAAAAATTATTTAATTACTAATTCATCTTGACAACGGTAGCTGGAAAGCTACCGAAACGTCGAAATAAAAAAATAAAAAACATAATTGTGGTTTGATTCCCAAAAAAATAGGAGAAAAAATAGCAAATCCTATATTTTGTGTCCCTTCCTCTGACCTGAAATATCATTCACCATACAAACAAATCAACTTTATTCAGAAGCTAAATTTGTTTGGCGAATTATGATTAGGATTGAGCCATATGAGTCTCTTGTGAATTCCACTGGAGGTTCTAATAGAACCACTCACCGCAAGCCTAACGTAGCCCAATATAAATTGTCATTCATTATATGATTAAAATAAGAATAATGTGAGATTTATACTAGGATAAAAAGGCACAACTTACCGTTATAATTTGGAATAGCACCTATAGATCTACCCATGGAAGAACGACAACTTAAGGATCTATCGAAATCCTCGTCTTCGTAAGCCCTGGGATGATCCAAATTTCTAGAAGGACTCGCACCAATGGGATTATCGTAACGAAGTCTATAGTTAGGCTCTTTATTTGCAGAAGGTGTCCTACAATAATCATATAAATAATTACAAAAAAAAATTGGCAAATTGCAGCTTGGAACATATTTCTAAGTTAAGTATCATTAAAGTTTCCTGTAGTATTGTCGTATTTAATAAAGCGCGTTACCAATTCTTTGATCGTTTTTTTAGTACGGTTGGAGCAGTTAAAAATTCTAAATTTTAAAGGATTAATTACTTAATATACTAATAATAATTAAGAAATTTGTTTATTACCTAGAAGCGTTCCTAGGATCAAGATTAGCTGCTTTCCACTGTTTGAACTTCTCTCTTTCTTGAACATTTTTTAAAAACACTTTTCCTATTCCACTAGCTATTTTACTCAGTTCGTTCTCTTCTTTTTTCAATTGGTTATCGTCTTTCGCATTTGCATCGTCTACCTCATCTTCGTCGGATGGTACCCCTGTAAATATTGTTTTTTATTAAAATATAAAAGTTCTAGCTTGAATAAACGTTCATAAAAACATTCAGCCGGGATTATTATGTAATTTTAATAATAACTGAAATTACTAGTATTTTGTTGAATCCTTAATGCCTAGCTTAGTAGTTCCTCAAAATAAACATTAATATTATTGAGAAAACCATCATTTTGTTCTACTTCAGACTCTTACTCGATTTACCAACGAGAAAAATCCGCAAATAATAAATGAAGATGGGGCACAGCAAGATTATTCTAACTAACCTATACCTTGTTTTTAAACAAGGAGGAGCATTTTAAGAAGCCTCACAACACTAAAAGTTACTAGATTAAGAGGGTGTTCCGAAAGGGTCGTGTTCAGACTTTTCGAACTAATTGACAATTATATGACATTATGTATTTTATTGCTCGCAGGTGTCTTGTCCAATGAGGGATCAATGCAAGTTTTAGATTAAATTCTTCAAAATAAAAAAAATACAAAAATCGCGCTCGAGAACGCCGGATTAACGTTTTTTTTACAAGTTCGCGACCCTATAACTCGGCGGCGTCAAGGACTTATCATCAGATTAGTAAAATTTAGTCTTAAAACCCTAAGATCAACCCCCAAAATCTAACGCGTTCGAGTATTTCAGACTATCGATTTTTTTTACGAATCTGATCGTCTATCCTAGGCGCGTGTCACTACATATAGAGCTAATACTTTCCAAAGTTGTTCTATTGGGTCTAAGGTATCTCTCATATCTTCAACTGCCACTCTCGAGTATTCCCGAAAAATCCCCTCCTACCTCCCTCCCTCCCTAACTATAGATTTTGTTTATCAACCTGGATAAATAATAAAAATAGCACTCAACTTGGTTGGAATATAATACTTAGTTGAACATAAAACAACAAACGTGAAAAATATGTACCTATACCTTATTAAACCAGGAGGAGTAATTTGAATTCAAGTTGGCAATTCTTTAGACCTCTGATTGGTCAGATTCCGCCCAGTTTCACACAACACTTCTTGGCATTGACATCAGCTGATAATTTCCATTTTTGATAGTTCTGACAGATAAATATACTTAATTTTGTCATTGCATATCCGTTCTTGTTATTTTATCATACCAAGGTAGAGGAACAAAATACAGTGCAGAAAATATTGGTGGAATACCAGGACTTTTGAAAAATTGTGATAAGTGAATTAAAAATGCTTTTCAAAGAACAAAAAGTTATCTATACTGGATAAAATTTTGCAAGCTTTGAAACAAATTAAATTCAACTGTGTAATTCCTTGAAGTATTAAATATATTGTATTTTCTCACATTTGGAAAGATATCGACAAAAGTAGAACATGACAATATCTGTCTATGGAGGTTATAAGCTGACAGTAAGTTAACATGGAACTCTCATCTAGAAAACAGAGTAAAAAAAGCATACATCTCTTATGAACAGTGTCGCAGAATCATCGGCCGTACCTGGGGAATGTCACCCAGGGTTACTGCCTGGATCTACACTGCCATCATCAGACCTATGCTAACGTACGGCGCGATTGCCTGGGGAGTTAAAGCAAACCAGCTGACAGTCGTCCGTAAACTGGATCAAATTCAAAGAACAGCATGCCTCAACACAACAGGAGGCATGAGAAACACACCAACCAGAGCGATGGAGGTGATCCTTTGTCTCACTCCCCTTGACATACACATCAGGGAGGTTATTTTGATGACCATGACACGCTTACGCTCTACCGGTATACAACCTGACGTAGGATCTGGTAGATTGAGACGTAACCTATGGCGAGAGGCACTCAATGAGGTCCCACTGCTGCAGGCAAATACGGACGCAATCTCACCACAATATGCCTTCCACAGGCCCTACAAGGTAATCATCAAATATAACACACAAGACACATCAGAAGAAGGCGCACTCCGCATCTTCACGGATGGCTCTAAAACCAATATGGGCTCAGGATGTGGAATTTACTCCAGATCTCTGAACCTAAACATCAAATGGGCGATGGGCTGTAATGTCAGCGTTGCTCAAACAGAGCACACTGCTATCTACATCGCCGCAAAAGAGATTACCAAAAGAAACACAGGTAATAAAATTCACATCCTTACGAATAGTAGACAAGCACTACTAGCCCTGAACAGACCACGTATCACATCAGGCCTAGTACTAGAGTGTCACCTGTCCCGGATCGAAGCCTGTAGCAACAACGAAGTCACTCTAGGCTGGATCAAGGGGCACAGTAAATCGAAAGGTAACCACATTGCCGACTCACTAGCCAGGAAAGCAGCCTCCCAAAAACTCTTGGGACCTGGCACTTTCATTGGTCTGTCGGCGTCGGCTATGATTGACCTAATAAAGGAACACTCCCTTGAAAAGTTTAAGGGTAGATGGGACGATGCAGAAGGTTGCAGGCTTGCCAAGGAACTGCTGCAGTACCCGGACAGCAAAGTAGCCAAAAAATACGTGACTATGAACAGACAGAACCTTCGGACAGCCAAGGGTATTCTAACCGGTCACTGCCACCAGTGCCACCTACGAAAACACCTACAGACTGGGCCTGTCTGACACTTCACTCTGTAGAGGATGTGAACAGGAAGATGAGACTGTCGAACACATTCTTTGTGAATGTCCGACACTCTCTCAATTTAGGTTTTCCGTATTCGGCGAGTACAGGCTAACACAAGCCAGCATGAGGGAGCTTACTTCCGGCGACGTTATCGCCTACTTCAAACAAGTAGGCTGGATGACGAGCAAGAAGGAAGTCTGAACCTCGGAAGGATGCACAATGGGCCAATTGTGGCCTAAGTGCTGTGGGGGCACCCACCCTTCAAATTCTTACAGATACAGAAGCTATTGAAGATTCGAAACGATATAGAGAAGAATGGATTTTATTAGAAAATTGGTTTTTGAAGGCAAAAAAAAGGAAGATTACCATGGAGAGTATCTCACCAGTAATTGAAAAGTGAAAGTATATTGAAAATTATAGAATATAGAAAAAGGAAAAAGTTTTACATGTGACAGAATACCCGTCTGTTTAAAGCTTAGGTATAAACATTGAACATCTAAATAATACTTATGACTATGCGTGGCTGATTTCTTCATCAATCAAGGCATATTTAATAGATTTGGAACACGACTGTTGACGACTTTTTCGAGATACACCCTTTAGTAACTAATCTGGTAACTTTTAGTGGTGTGGATAAGGCTTTTCAAATTAGTCCTGGTTATTAAATGAACTATAATAAATATTGAAACTGACTGACTTAAAACTGACAAATATCGCAATCAGTTGTATCAAAAAAGCTGTGTGAAACGGGAGGCAATTCAACTAAGCTGCAGAAATGCCAACTTAGATTCAAGTCGCTTCTCTTAGTTTAATAACAGGGTATTTTATGGGTCTATCGTTCTTTATAACCAAAACACAGGATGATTTATCAATTCTCCCCTCATATCTTATGAACCACCTTCAACATTTTCGTTATTTTTGCTATAATGTTCTTTGTACACAGTGGTGTCGAAAAATATAATAATAAAAATCTAATTCAACATTCGGCCTTAAAAATAATGTTTCAACTCGAAAATTGTGACTAAATATTTGCAGAGAAAGCAGAAAAAATAAATAAGAATAATAAACAAAGCAATAGATAAATATTTTTGACAAAAATCTCAGTGGAAAACGTAGACGAAGGTCGCCAATTTTGAATAGTTGCCTCATTTTGGAAACTGCATTATCTGAAAACATCTTCACAGTTTGCTGTACTCAAGTCTACGAAACAAAATATTCCTTCTATAAAATCATTGTGTGAAAACCATATAGTCCAGTTTTTCACTACTAGGCGGCGGCACACTATTTCATGTTAACATGTGATTGGGAGTGTTTTGTTTACCCGGCTGAAAGTTGTTAAAAAAAGGTAACTATTGACAGTGGGACAGACACATAAGATTAGTTGTAGAATAAGTTGAAGTATTTGCATCGAAGTTCGTATTCAAAAATTTTTTTCTTTTAAACACATAACCTTGAACATGCAGGTCACCCAATTTTGGATAGGAAGGGTGTCCTATAATTGGATATCCAAAATTGGGAACCCAAATGTATGTACTGCTTAAAGGTTATTCATATTCTTATTCTTTGCAGCAAAATGCCTAAGAGAGGAGTCCCAAATGAATTTGCAGGTAGTGACAAGAAAAAAGTTTACGTGTGTGACTTTTGCCTTGAAAAGTAGTCTCCCAATTTTGGATAGAGTCCAAAAGTTTAGATAGGGTATCCAATTTTAGGAACCTTTTTTTTAGTTCGAAAAATTGTGAATTTTTAGTTATGATTGAAATAAATATTTTGGTAAGCATTACGTGTTTCAATCGTTACTATAAGACATTCCAGGCACAAAGAAAATACCGGTTAAAAATGTTTTCTTTGCAAAAAAGTTGATTTAAAAAAAGTATCCAAAATTAGGCGAATTTCCTCTATAAAAAAAAGTAATACCTTTATATGAATCCGACCAACGTTTTCGACGCTCTGGATCCGTATAAGGATATGGCGGAGCTGGAAAATCGTCTCGCTCGATTTTCAACGGTTCTCCAGGCGGTGGAGGCTTAGCTCCAGGGAAATGTGCCAACTCTATGGGTTCTTCATTGTTCATATGAGGTGATTTCGGCCTCGGTACATCCGTATGCATCGAATCGACCAAAACTTTCATAGCTGTCCTTGAAGTGCTTCTCCTTCCTGATCCCGAACTACTTCGTAAAGAATTTTGAGCTGAAATTACAGATTATTTGAGTGTGAGTGTCTAAATATAATAAAATTATTAAACATAACAGTTTTATTTCCAACACAATAGTGTCTAATGAAACAATGCATTTTGACAATGTTTTGAAGGACGTGTTATCTTGTTTATTTATATAATTATCAACACTAAAATTATTACATTATTTACAAGATTTGAATGAATGTTTTCTCGTTTTTTCTCGATTTGTATCAAAAGTTATGACTCCACAATCCCACTTATTCATTTGGTTGTTATACAAATCAATAATTTCAATTTCTCTCAATTTTTAATAATAAACAATGCTGAACAATGTATACCCTTATTGGTGTGCGTCATCGATTGTGACGTATATCCGGGTTTTCGGCATGTCGTTTACATTTGCTATTTTGACATTTAGCTAACCTTGAATTTGATAAACAAAATCATCAGGATCGAACTCAGCCAAATACGAAAAGGCTATGAAATTAATAATCACCAGCTTCTTTTCCTAACTGAAAATACTTGAGAACTTTCAAAATGCTGATGTTTTTCCGTGTATCTATGAATATTTTTTCATTATTTAAATAAATATAACAATAAGATTAATATTCACTTTTCATAAATGATAATTGACCGTAAACAACAAGGTACAGACTGGGACTGAGACTCTAAACACTATAGAATTCTACCGATCGCTTTCTACAGTATTATACTTCTATTATTTCAGTCAACAACAGTCGAAAGGTCTAACTCTGTATACTGTCGACAAGTCTTCTTCCATTTTTTACTTATTAATATTAAATATAAAGTGGAGTTTTCATTAAGAAATCGTCGACAAAAGACCTGTGGATAGAGTCGATAGTAGAATACTATAGTGTGCAGAGTCCCACTACCTGTCTAGAATTGTCAGTGTGACAGTAGAAAATGACGTAAGACACATTGCCGCTACGAAAGTAGGGCCTCCATATTATTTTGAGCTTCCGATTGATAGGTTGCGCTTGTGCGTAATCTTAACATCAACCAATCAAATTTTTCAATTCAAAGATTATGGTTAACGTTTGTAATACATTTAAACGGTTCATTGTTGTGATATTTTGATTAGGATTAATCACAGACCTGCCTTTTTTTTCCATTTCTTCATACGCAATGTATTAGAAAGAGATTAACAATCGATGACGCACACCAAGAAGGGTATTATTTCAACCATATCTTGTGAATCTTCCTTTTTGTAGAGATGAGAAATTATAGACTTTTTGAAGTCCTGCGGAATTTTATTTGCTACAAAAATCCTTTTCACTAAATGACATAACGACATTGCTATAAGATCAGCTGTTTTTTTAGATAGATTATTTCGAGAATTAATGAAAAAGTAGAAATTCGTCAACCAGTGTGCACGAAACATCAACCATCATTATTTTCTCCGGGTATATTTTTAATCTCACATTTTGGTAACCTCTGAGTCTTCTGATTTGATACATATGGTTATGGTGACCTTTGAACCCGCACGATAAGAGCGCTTTTGACTATAGTATAAATAACTATTTTGAAATCTATACTTTTTATTCTAGCCTACTACTTTACTCACATGTCGGCCTATGGAAATGGGGAGATGTTGGAGCTTTATCGTATGGATCAATGGGTTTTCGCAAGTAGCCGTGAGTTGGTTCCTCCGTAAGATAACTGTACGTGTAGATTCTTGATATATCGTCCGCTAAAGTCGCAGATTTATTATGATCTCTTAGTATTAATCCAGGAGAGGGAGAACGATATCCAAACATCTGAAAAATACAAATTTATATAATGATTACTGTTGAAACAGTAAAATTGAAATACTTGGAGATAGTAATTGTCCTCCTTATATGGTCATTCACTCCAATAATTAAAAATCAATATTTCATGAAGTAATAATTTCAACTAATATACCTCTGATGCAATTCAAAAAAGGAACCAAAAATTACAGCAGGTATTTAAAATTATTTCCTGTAGAATCCTTGCAAGCTGCAAAACGTGTTGAAAGCTTTCTTGTGCAGGCCCCTTCTGAATTATAGCTGGTGTAACGCTACGACATGCTTCACAAATGCGTTCTTTAAAATCATCTAAATAATAAAATACTTCAACCTAGAATTGTAACTCTTACGTTGTCAGCAGTGACTAGTTTTGAAAGCCATCTGAGTTTGGCCGCAGGAACTATAAATTTCAGCGGGAATTTCAAATATCAAATTGAGGGAGAATTTTATTTTTTTTTTTTAAATAAATTGACTTTACCAAAATAACACAAAATGCAGCTGTTTATTAAAAAATATAAATCGTGACTAATAGTATTTCGCCAAATCTTGCGCCAACAAAAGTTTGCCAAATATTCTCTTATGTTCAGTTCTGATGCAAAATTACAATTCTAGGTTAAAATATTTTATGATTCAGATGATCTTAAAGAGCGCATTCGTAAAGCATGTATATAGACCAGGGTCGATCATTTTTGAGACCAAAAAAAATTAAAGTAGGATGAAACCCATTTGAAGAGGTAGAGAGTATAACAAAAACGAAAAGAAAAATAAATTACGGGCGATCTGAGGTCGGGAAGGGGGTGAGTTTTTAAGGGTAAAAAACGGTTAATCTCGATTTCCGGTAAAACTGCAAGACTTATGAAAAAAAAAGTTAAATGGCTAAGTTGTAGGTAATAAAATGATCTACAGCTTTTGTATCGACACTTTTTTCACATAACCTCAAAATTTATGTGAGAAATTCGAATAACCGAGTTTTTGGTTATTTATTTTTATCTTTTGCAAAAAAAATATTTTTTCACGAAATTTGGTGAAAACTTACCTTTGTATGTCCCAAACATACAGTAATTTTTTTGATTTAAAATATTGATTTTTTCACCTTATTTTGAATTAATATCGAAAAAGCACCCTAATTTTCAATCGAAAATTCTCACCTCAAAATATCTGCTTTTTAAAAAAGTTGGTGTGTTTTTTGTTCGTTGAAATCTCTACTTTCTAATGGTATAAAAAAATATACATTACTATGGTAAATGTTCTCAGAAAATGCAAATAATGAAAAAAACTCGAATCCGAAAATTTTATTTTGAATTATGTATGATTTTGAGCTATTTATTGAAATTTACACTTTAATTACTAGAAAAACGTAGGATTTCATGTTATATTGATAAACAAAAAAATTGCTAATCCATAAAACATCAAAATTGCAAAAAACATGCGAAAATAATTGTCATGAATATTAAAAATAGGATTTAAAGAGGATTTAATCTAAAAAATGTAACTGATACAATTTTTTTTCAGTAATAAAGTTGATTTATTGAATTCTCATTACATTTATGTCATAGGAAATCTCATAATAGATAAATATACATGCAAATCATACTATTGAATTTAAATACTTTTTATTGATGACGTTATTTATTATAATATTTTCAAATACAATAATCTTCTTATTTATCAATACTTTATCTTGCATTCTAATTACTTCTCCATTATTTTTTGTCTCTTTGATGGCATTTCTTCATCGTTAGATTCGACAAACCGTCCCGATTCTAGTGGATCTTCGAAATCTTCGAGACCATCACCGTCTTCGTCTCCAAGATTATTTCCGGCCTGCATTGGTTCTTCATCAACAATTTCATCCGAATCATCAACTTCCTCGTAGGTTTTTTCTTCTACATTGGAGCATGTTTTAGAACCATGACAATTTGATCACAAATTTGTGCATTTCAAACCATGTTTTCGGCAGCCACATTTTAAACTGTTGCATCCAGTTTCACAGCTGCATCAAATAGTTTTAAGCAATATTTCCGGAATTAATTCCTTGTCTGTAAATTTGGGCGTAATGCCGCGTTGATGTTGCTTCCAGCCCCAACCTGTTGCTGTCAGTTCGTTACCCAGCCAAGTCTGAAGCTGATAATATGCCCTGTAACAATGTTGTTATGCTGCACCTTCTGTGGGTGGGAGATTGGCCAATATGAAAGAAGATTTAATTCTTGCCAATTGATATTTTTGAAATCTTAAATGGTTCAGTCAGTTCGAATCGGTCTTTCAGCAAGTGAGCATCGATAGGTACTTGTTGTAAAATAACCGGTTAGTGTAAAAACCATACTTATTAATTGACCAACAATAGAGGTGCGAAATAACCAAAACTTTGCTAGCGAAAATCCAAACTAACAAATTAAAATGGGTAAAAACGATCCCCCCGACGGAGGGGGGAATTTAAGTGATATGGAATTGGATGGGAATAAATCAAATGACACGGATAATTCTGGAAATGACAAAAACATGGAAAAAGAGCGATCAAAGAAATTATTCAACATACAGAAAGCTCACCTCTACTCTGATAAGGTATATGTATTCATCGAAAAAACAAACAGGGAAGAGGAAGGAATAGGTAAAATGCATCCAATGAAGGTAGGGCACATTTTACATAAAAAACTAAAAATACCAAACATCATCAGCATAGCAAGCGTAGGTAGAAATAGAGTAAGAATCGAATTGAAAACTATAAAAGACGCGAATAGATTAGTAAATGACGAAAGATTAAGCGAGGAACAGTTAACAGCTTTTATACCTAATAATTTGTTGCAACGAAAGGGAATTATAAGAAATGTTGACACAATATTCAAAGACGATTATCTTTTTGAAAACATAATTTCCTCTGTAACTATAACCGAAGTCAATAGATTCAAAAGAAAAATAGATATAGATAGTGAAACTGTTTTTGTACCTCGGCAAATGGTACTATTAACATTTGAAGGGAATATGTTACCCAGACATGTTTACATTAATAGCGTAGCATGTGTAGTCGAACCATATGTTCACAAAGTCATACAGTGCTTTAAATGTCTAGAACATGGACATGTAGCAAAAAATTGCCGAAGTACAAAAACACTTTGTATTAACTGTTCTAAAGAAAAAGAAAACGAGCATAATTGTAGGGACCCACAAGACAGTTTTTGTTTACATTGCAAAAGCGATAAACACAAATCAATTTCCAAAGTATGTCCCAAATTTGTTGAGCAACATAAAATAAAAAAACATATGGCTGAACAAAATTTAACTTTTTTAGAAGCAAAAACTGGTCTTAAAAATTCCTACGCAAATATAAGTACAAATAACAAGTATCTGATATTAGACACGGAAAACTCCGAATCCTTTCCACCATTAACACAAAAAACAAACAGAAATTCTGGTAATACATTCAGAACGAATACATCCATACAACCATCCACATCCAACCAAACCAGAGCATCCCATTCTCAACAACACCCCGAATTAACACCACCCAACAAAAGGAAAAAATTATCCTCCCCTATACCAGAAGAATCCATGTTTCCTTTCACATTCGGACCTGTACGTCCTCTTCCTTCTTTTGATAAATCAACATATGAACAAAATGCCAATGAAATGGTGAAATTATTATTTAGTGTTTTTCAAAGTGTATTAGAAGATGTAAACACGTTCGATGAATTAAAAAATATAAGTTATGAAATCAAACAATTTTATTTTGTAAAATCTACATTGTAATTTAAACATAAAGTGACGCGTTTCGCTAACACAGTAGCTTTATCAAACGTTGGAGGTATAATGAGAAACTTTCTATTTATACAGTGCCTTAATACTAAATTATACGGAAATTTAACAATAAAATTATAATCTATTTACAAGGAAATGAAAAGAATTTATCTAAATATGGAATTAACTGAAGAATTTAACAAGTTTACCTGGAAACTCATTCACAACCATCCTACAGGAATCTTTCTAGGTAAAAAGGTTTAATAATGGAGAATTGTTAATATCAAGTTGGTCGTTAAGAAGATTATATGAATATTTGTTTTTATTTATCTCTAGGGCTTCTAAAAGATTTAATTTGAAGGATTTAGTTTCTATATGCAAAATTTCAAAATTTGAATCGAAAGAGTGTTGGTTTGCTAATAAATGATTTGAATAGTTGGAATCTAATTTTTGATTGTCAAAACTACGTTTGTGTTCTGAAATTCTAGTTTTAAAATTCCTAAAAGTTCTACCTATATAAATTTTATCACAGTCGTCATTACCACATTTTAATTTATAAACTCCTGATTTATTTAGTTTTGAGGATTTGGATTTGTTGTTTTTAATGAATTTTGATAAATTGTTGTCAGTTTTGAAGCAAATATTCAAGTCTAAAGTTTCTAAAAATGATTTTATTTTTAAGGATGGTATTCCAAAGTAAGTTAAGCTTTTAAATTGGTTATTTTTGTTTTTATCAGAAGGAAATACTTGTTCTAGAGTATGTTTTCGTATCTTTTTATTTATGATGTTGTCAATTAAATTTGGATCGTAATTATTATTAACCGCTATTTGCTTTATTATATTCCAACGTTTGTCCAACGTTTGATAAAGCTACTGTGTTAGCGAAACGCGTCACTTTATGTTTAAATTACAATGTAGATTTTACAAAATAAAATTGTTTGATTTCATAACTTACTATGGATCTACATCAAGTAAAAGCCTCATCTATTCAATTTTTAAAAAATATAAACCCAACAATTGTAAAAAACAAAATTAGCAGCATTTATTACAATGGCTAATAAGGTAAAAAGTAACTTTAAAATTTTGCAATGGAATGCTAAATCAGCAGTTTCAAATAAACTAAGTTTGGTGAAATGTTTGGATGAAAACGATATAGACATAGCACTCATATCTGAGACATGGTTCAAGCCCAGCAGACAAATTTCATTTAGGGGTTATTACACTATCCGCAAGGACAGGGATGATGGATATGCAGGCGTTGCAATTTTAATTAAAAATATTTATGCTTTTAAGGAAATAAACATTCAACAAAATTTCTCACCTGGCATCTTAATGTGCGGTATCCAAATAAAAAATTCCAACGATGTCGATTTGAACTGTTTTTCACTTTATTGTCCACCGGATATAAACACCAATTACACTGACTGGCAGAATATGATTGACTTACTGGATTCAAACAGTATAATAGGTGGAGATTTCAACGCACATCACGAGTTTTGGGGCTCTTACAAAAATAATCCCAAAGGGAAACAAATCAAAGAAGTGCTGGATGATAGCGATATTGTAATTTTAAACACTGGGCAACCCACGAGATTTACTAATACTAATAATAAATCAGCAATAGACCTCACGCTTTCCACGCCTGATCTAGCACTTAACTGCCAATGGTACACACTTGCGGACGTCATGGGATCAGATCATTTCCCCATAATCATTGAAATAAACAAAAATATTCACTTTTATGAAGATTATCTCCCGAAAACCAAATGGAACTTGCGTAAAGCCAACTGGAAACAATATCAGGACGCAGCTGACACTTTTTTTACCGAAAACTGCCAAAGAATGCATACTACGGAAGAAAACTATGATCTTCTTATTCAAGGAATTAATATGGCTGCCAATGTGGCAATCCCAGTAAACAAACCCTTCAAACACAAAAATAAAAAAATCTTACCTCCTTGGTGGGACCCTGAATGCGACGCTGCAATCACTCAACGTAAACAAAAATTAATGAAATATAAAAATGAAAGTACCGTGGAGAACTACATAGTATGCAAGCAAGAAATAGCACGAGTAAAAAAACTATTAAAAGACAAAGCCAAGTACAGTTGGAGGAGATGGTGCTCAAACCTTAATAATTATACACCTGTGACTGAACTCTGGAACCAAGCAAAAAGAATGCAAAGGAAAGTAAATAATATAGAAAAAAATTACAGTACTGCATGGCAGGAGGACTTTTTTGATAAAATTGCACCACCTATGCCTCTTGATGACATCAGCCACAACCTAGAAACATTCAAACAGTCCAAAAATAATCATTCCATTTTCTCAACACCTATTAACCTGATGGAAATAGATTATGCACTGCAAAACAGGAAAAATACATCTCCAGGCTACGACGAAATTCGATATCCCATGCTATACCATCTACCTCTAAATGCCAAGCAAATTTTAAAACAAATATTTAACGACATTTGGCTGACTGGCGAAAGTATCACTGAATGGAAAAAGATCGTGGTCATACCCATTTTAAAACATGGCAAAAATCCAGAGGATGCTGACTCTTATCGGCCCATATCGCTATTACCATGTATTTTAAAAATATTCGAAAGAATAGTGAAAAATCGTTTAGAATGGTGGTTGAGTCATATAAATGTCCTCCCTTCGAGTCAATATGGTTATAAAAGAAACTACGGAACTTATGACGCAGTGGCACAGATTGTTACAGAAGCACAAGCATGTTTTGCAAATGACGAATATCTTATCACACTATTCCTTGATATAAAATCCGCTTATGATTGTGTAGAATGGCAAATATTACGCGGAAAATTAATCGATCTGCAGGTACCTGTAGAAATAGCAAATATTATTTGCAAACTGTATGTAAATAGATCCGTAACAGTTCGACAACAGAATGGAACCCTGTTGAAAAATCGAGTAGCCAACAGAGGTCTACCACAAGGCTCCGTATTAGCGCCATTATTATTCAATATTTACACTATAAACGTTCACAGGACTACATCCAACGCTAATATTATCCAGTATGCAGACGACTTTGCCATCTACATACATTCGAAAAGATTTGAACAGTGTCTAATATCATTTAATGCAGCTATAACACCACTCTACAATTGTTTAGAGAAACTAGGATTGGATATCTCTCCAAACAAATCAAAATGCGTAATATTTACTCGACATAACATCTTAAATACCCCCACAATAACATTGGGAAATATCCGGTTCCCTCTAGTCACCGAATATAAATATCTTGGTATTACCCTTGACAGAAAGCTGACATTCAAAACACATATAGATGAAATTCTAGTAAAATCAAGTAAAGGACTAAACTTTCTGAAATCTATAATGAAAACATGGTGGGGTGCAAATCCTCAAACTGCACTAATCTTCTACAAATCATACATAAGGTCTATTATCGACTATGGCAGCACGTTATATGGCTGTGCAAGCAAGAAAGAGCTACGAAAGTTGGATGTTTTACAAAACAAAGCCTTGAGGTTGTGCATAGGAGCGATGAAATCAACACCTATCGAACCACTTCGAGTAGAGACTTTAGAACCACCTTTAGAACTACGGAGACAAATGTTAGCAGAAATAAACATCTTAAAATGTAAAACGAAAAATTCCCCAATAATGAATATGATAACAGCTTTAAACATTCATGATCTGACATCCAAATATTGGAAACATAAAAGCTCACCCCTTTTATGTGAAGCTTATAGAAACACAAGTGATTTTTATCCTACTAGCATTTCTTTAAACCTCAAAGTACTTCTTTTAGATGTGCGAATAATAATCCCGGAATATTCAGAAGTAACAGCTCTAAACAATGCAGTAGTCAAACAAATTACAAATACATATCAAAACTACACACCAATATATACTGATGCTTCCAAAAATAATCAAGGGACCGGTGCTGCAACTGTAATACCTCAACAGTTACATCACTGTTACCAACTAGATAAACACACATCCATTTTCAGTGCAGAATCTATAGCCATATTAAAAGCAATAGAATACACAATACAAAACAATATTGAAAAATCTTTAATTTTCACTGATTCACTTGCTGTCCTAAATAGTTTAAAATCGCACATAGAAATAAACTCAAAGTATATTAATCCATACACATCTAAAATCAAAATGAATCTGGCGGAACTCAATGAAAATCAACAAATTATTTTTGTTTGGGTCAAAGCTCACACTGGAATTGTATACAATGAGAAAGTGGACGAATTGGCAAAACAGAGCATTCTTACAGGCGAAGAAACGACATGCTGGCCAACATTGGACGAAAGAATCAATCAAACCAGAAATAAAATGCATACAAACTGGAGCAATCGTTACAGGGAATATTGTATCACAAAACCTACTCGCTACACACAGCTAGTACCAAAAATTGAAAAACGATACTGGTTTGAAGATTATCAACGCCCAAGGAAATACATAACTACCATCAGTCGTATGAAGTTTGGACATGCTTGCTATCCTGCTCATTTACGTAAAATCAATATCCTGGATAGTAACTTATGTATTACTTGCAACGTCACGTCCGACTTAGATCATATATTTTTCAATTGCAATAGATACAAAAACCAATCTGAAACATTGATACAAAAACTTCTAAATTTAAAAGTTGAAACACCTTTCAATATCATGTATTTAATATCTACAAATAAAAAAAATATATTCGACTGCCTTATGAGTTTTGTCACTGAGACAAATATTAAATTGTAGTTATTATAATAGTAAATCTTGTAACCCTAATTGTCTATCCTACTGTATTATTTACCTTACTTACCGTGGTCTACCTTGTATTTGTTGTTGTGAAAAATGCCCTGACAGACCCCTGGGCGAGAAGAGAGTGACCTTTGTAACTTAATCCTTTGTGTTAGGAAAAATACCTTTTGGGACATTTTTGTTATAGTTAGATAGGGAAAACAGATGCGAAAACATTGTCACGTTTTTTATTAATATTGTCTGAAACAGGTTCAAAACGTTCAAACATTTCACCAACTTAGTGTCTGGCTTAGTGGTTCAGTGTTATATTATTTTTACATTTATAAATAGATTTGATTAATTGTTATCCATTTTTTATATCTTCTTTGTTCGCATCTTTTTTATAAAAAATATTGGCCAAAGTTGACACATTTTTATCGGCTAATAAAGAGTTGACGATACCTTTCTAGTAATTAAAGTGTAAATTTCAATAAATAGCTCAAAATTATACATAATGATTTAAAATAAAATTTTCGGATTCGAGTTTTTTTCATTATTTGCATTTTCTGAGAACATTTACCATAGTAATGTATATTTTTTATACCATCAGATAGTAGAGATTTCAACGAACAAAAAACACACCAACTTTTTAAAAAAAGCAGATATTTTGACGTGAGAATTTTCGATTGAAAATTAGGGTGCTTTTTTGATATTAAGTCAAAATAAGGTGAAAAAATGAATATTTTAAATCAAAAAAATCACTGTATGTTTGGGACATACAAAGGTAAGTTTTCACCGAATTTCTTACATAAATTTTGAGGTTATGTGAAAAAAGTGTTGTAGATCTTTTTATAATCTACAACTTTGCCATTTAACTTTTTTTCATAAGACTTGCAGTTTTACCGGAAATCGAGATGAACCATTTTTACCCTTAGAAACTCACTCCCTTTCCGACCTTTCGTTTTTGTCATACTCTCTACCTCTTCCAATGGGTTTTATGCTCTTCAATTTTTTTTGGTCTCAAAAATTATCGACCCTGGTCTATATACTACGACATGGTTTACGAATGCGTTCTTTAAGATCATCTGAATCATTCCCGACCTCAGATCGCCCGTAATTTATTTTTCATTTCGTTTTTGTTATATTCTCTACATTTTTGCAGCTTGCATGAATTCTGCAGGAAATAATTTTGAACCCTTGCCGTGTTCCTTTTTTGAATTGCATCATAGGTATTTTAGATAAAATTCATACTTCATGAAATAATGATACTTTTGTTATTTTGAAAAAAATACCAAGTATGTGCTATCGTTGTAATCCTAATAGAACGACACGCAATTTTCAATGACAATATACAGGGGTGCCATTTTGAAAATAAAAAGTGATGGGTAGCTACCATAGGGCTGTCAAATGTAAAATATTTTTTTATAAGCTATTAGGAGGTACTTCAATGCCATTCAATGCAGTTTTTTTATTTATCAGTTATCTTGTCAAATAAGCGAGATATTACCTTCATACGATAACTTGGGACACCCAGTATTTGCAACTATAATATAATGTGGCCTAATTTGGAAATATTAATGGTATTTCTATAATTATAATGAAAAATATTTATTCATTATACAGTGTGTCTACTTAAGTTGGACTCATATGGGAAACTTTTTTATTATTGGTTTTAGGAAAAAAAGTTATTCTTCATAAAAGGTTCTGCATTATCTAAAACCTTGAATGCAATCATTAGATATTTCTTATTTTGAGCCGTATACGAGGTTTGTCAAAAAATATTAATCTTACTAAAGAGTAAAGTACCTTTATTTTTTACAATACAGAAAAATTGTAAGAAGTAAAGTTGTTTAAAATTAAAAGTTATATTCAAATATGCAATTACAGCTATTTAACATGAAAATGAATATTTGGTGATTATTTACTATTCATTCCGTATTAATTATTCTGGCTTGGTACAATTTAATGTAATCTAGGATGCTCTGTCATGAAGTATTTGACAGTGAATGTCAGAATGGGTTAGTTTTTATTGAATTACAGTAAACAAATAGGAAGGTTATCATATTTTTAACAGATGAGAGGGATAAAGTCAGTATTGAAATTTACGATTACAAATACTTTATAATGTAAAACGTAAATAATCACCAAATCTTAATTTTTATGCTAAATAGCTGTAATTGCATATTTGAATATAACTTTTAATTTTAAACAACTTTACTCCCTACAATTTTTCTGTATTGTAAAAAATAAAGGTACTTTACTCTTGAGTAAGATTAATATTTTTTGACAAACCTCGTATACGGCTCAAAATAATAAATATCTAATTATTGCATTTTAGGTTTTAGATAATGCAGAACTTTTTATGAGGAATAACTTTTTTTCCTAAAACCCATAATAAAAAAGTTTCCCATATGAGTCCAACTTAAGTAGACACACTGTATAAGTATTAGATATTAGCTCACAAAAAACTGAGAGTTTAAATCCAATAACAAAGTTCATTATTATTCTGCAAAAAAAAGTAAAAAACTGACAACGTAAATACCACCAAAATATCAGCCGCATCACACAAAAAATTTATAAAAATCCGATCCGTTTTCGAGATAACCGGTAAGTTCCGTACTTTAAACTCACACTGTATTCGCTGTATTATGTTGATATTGTAAGAGTAATAAATTATATTCTATCTATCTTCACATAGATAAACTTCACCACATAATAAGATGTGCATTCAATATAAATCAAGTTGCTTTACTTACGGTTGAAACAAACATAAAAAGCAAAGAAAAATTATAAAAACCAACCTTTCTAGACATGCTTGTAGGGCTATACAATGAACCATTCAAACTAGGAGTGCGTGATCTCATGGAAAACTGTAAAAAACATGCATAAAATAAAAATTGTAAAAAGTGCAACTGAAAAAAATAAGCAAAACTAATAAACGGATAACAAATATACAAAAAATTAAATTAGATTAAATAGCCCAATATTTTTATGCATTAGGCAGGTACTTACATCAATTTATATTTTATTATGAACAATATCGATTGTTTCAACAGGGTGGTTAGATGAAACTTGACGGTTATTGTCGTATGACTAGCTTTTATTATTGAGTATTAGTCCAGTCGGGTTAGCATTAAAGGTGGATGTGAGAGCAGTAGGCGAGATTTTTTATGTAATCCCTCAAAAATATCATGGTTAATGATAATCAATTGCCTCCACCGGTTTTTATAATGTGCCAATTACACAGTAACAGTTTATAGCCAAAACAACCAAAAATGGGCCTGTTTTTCGATATGTTTTCTAATTTTACTCGAAAAGTATTAAGTTTATCGTGCATATGTATGGATACAAAGTTATAGAGCGTAAAATTTGCTATAAAATTCCGTGGTTCAAATTGTAAAAATTCCCATCTCTGCAGCCACAGCGGATGAATAAGTAAAAAACAAATTGAAAAAACAGCTGTTTTTCAGACGCAAAATACTAATGCAATTCATGAAGCAATGTAAATCATTGTTTGTCTCATAATACGTTATTTATTCACAAACTGAATGCAACAAACGCGGTTTCGATATCTTATTTAGTTGCTGAGTAATCTAAATGTTAATAAACATTAGGTAAAAGAAATACATTGTTAGAATAAAAATGTATCTTCTGTAAGTTCCTTGTGGCATTATTTATTATTTTTTCTCTTATTTTTTGGGAATCAAACCACAATAATGTTTTTTTATTTCGACGTTTCGGTAGCTGGAACGAATTGAACGTTCAAAACGCCAAAAGTTGTATTTTTCCAAGTCTTCTAAGTAGGTTCTCTCAGATTTTAATTAAAATAAAAAACCGCACAGATATCTTAATTGTTACCAGGGTAAAATTTGAACTACTTTTTTAAACTAACGCCTGAGTCAGTTAAACCGAAAAATGATAGATGTTACCTTCTAGAATGTGTAAAAACATTATTGTAAGTTTAAACAATTTTTTGTGGCATATGTATTTATTCTAGCAATGTCTATTTCTTTTACCTAATGTTTATTAACAATTAGATTACTCAGCAACTAAACAAGATATTGAAACCGCGTTTGTGTTTGTGAATAAATAACATATTATGAGAAAAATAATGATTTCCATTGCTTCATAAATTGCATTAGTATTTTGTGTCTGAAAAACAGCTGTTTTTTCAATTTGTTTTTTACTTATTCATCCGCTGTGGCTGCAGGGATGGGAATTTTTACAATTTGAACCACGGAATTTTATAGCAAATTTTACGCTTTATGCCTTTGTTCCCATACATATGCACGATAAATTCAATACATTTCGAGTAAAATTAGAAAACATGTCGAAAAATAGGCACATTTTTGGTTGTTGTGGCTATAAACTGTTATTGTGGAATTAGCACTGCCTAAAAAAACCAGTGGAGGCAACGGATTATCATTAACCATGATAATTTTTGAGACATTCCATAAAAAATCTTGCTTACTGCTTTTACATCCATGTTTTTATAGTTTTTGTGCTAACAAGACTGGACTATATTAAATATAAGAAGAGGCGTAAACGTTTTCGTGCTGCAAAAGATGTCACCACTTCTATTTTTTCTAGGAATATAGTAGTCTCTACAGTTGACAGCTGCAAATACAATTTCTAGTACTGGACTCTCTCGGGTTTATTGTAGACGGTTATTTTCCATTAATCTATGCATAGAACGATTTCGTTGTGTGTTATGTAAGGGAACTGTTATCATCTTTAAATGTGGATCCCAAAAGCCAATTTTACAATATGTGACATGTCCATCTCCTTGGATATATACTACATTAAAAGGCAACTCTTGTATCTTTTAAAAATATATAAAACAGACTTTGACACACTTTCTAACGTTTAAAAAAGTATAGTTTAAACAAGAACTAAAGGATCATAAAGGTTGTTGTGTGCAATATTAAACCAAACTTGTTACAATCAGCAAATTAAACACATACTTAATGCATTACTTGTTTTATTGGTTTTACCTGCAATTCACTAGCACCAGATGTACTATGCCTGTCATAATCTCTTAATGACATATCAGTATCGGTGCAATTTCCATTAGCTTCTCCAGTACCGTTAAGAATTTCTCCATTTTCGGTGGGACCGGGTCCACATCGTGGATGCCAAATTGCACCTCCTTGAAGGTACATTTCCTCTCCATCTCCAAATGGATCTCCGCATTTTGTGCAACGAGCACAAGTTGGGTGAAAATGATGGTTATCTCCGGCCTTAAAAAAAATTACCATACATAAGATAACAAGTTTTCGTAATTACGCTATATCAGTTGATTCAATAAGATGATGCACATAGAATATACAACATTTTCAGTGAAATTTAATCATTAGTTATTTTTCCAACAGTGTAGATGGCATTGGCTTTAGGAGCTGTTAATATTTGATTTTCGTTTTGATTATTGTAGTCAGAAAACGCTTTATCAAATTTCTACAGAGTTCGGCAAAAGTCCGGGATCAGATAAATATCTAAGAGAATATAAATTTTTTGGAAAATATTTTTTTATATATATTGTTATGATTTTATTTTGTGCCTTTTTGGTTATTATGGCAAATTTTAATTATTTATATTTTTTGTTTTAATCAATTTATTTTATTCAAAATTTTTTTATATTTGTTGGGCGCCAAATTGTTTAAAAAAATTATTAATAATTAGTTACCTTACTTGTATTATGAGATTCTTTTAACCTCAGGGTCGAATAGTTCCAGCCTGACAAACAAACTGGTAAAAAAATACTATTTTTTTTTTAAATAAAATATCTATGATGTGAAACAATAATCATTTATTTATTTTTATTTCCAATTTTCCAAAAAATCTTCCTCAAATAAATTTTTATATACCCCTCCTACACTCTTATTGCCTTCAGATATCTTGCAATTCCTCTGTTAGAGGGCGGTTAAAAGTTATGAAATTCTGAATGTGAAGATGGATGTCAAAACTATGAATTATTTTATTTGTTTTATGGATTCTAATTATTGGAACTTTAGTTCTTTATGCCAGGTTATGTTTGAGCGACCA
>CAJUYI010000154.1:0-13646 GCA_910591695.1 Galerucella pusilla
TCGAACCATAACATTACGGTTTTCTAGCGAGCTGGAACAAACCTATAGTTTAATGAGGATAACTAAAAGCAATTATAGTCTGCTTCGCAACAGGGCCGGACATATACCATATACCATATACCTTATACCATTGTTAGTAAGCAGATTTGTTGAGGCTGAGCACAATAAGCTTAAGCTCGAAAACATTGTGAAGGCATTGAGCTCGCACATTATATTGATCGAGACCAGGGGTCGACAACCTTTTAACTCAGAGGTGCTCATAAAGAACAAAGCCAAAGTGCCACTATAAGAAAGTGTATGAATTTTAAAAAATGATCAACAATATTTCTAAAAATTTTAATCAGAAAGGAAACAGCACAGGCTTCACTGTTATATGACATATATGTTTTTATATACAGCAACATTTTGTTTGAAATTTAAAACGTTTTCAGTGCTATCCTTGTCCTTGTGTTTCTCGCGAAAGCTTCTCAATTTTTGGTTACTTTTGATATTACACACCCCTCTGAATTTTATGCTGTTAGCCGGCGCCGATATAGATTCGAAATGATTTTCATATGGGAAAAACTTGCTCACAAATGGGCCAGTTCCTAACGCTGAGAACATTGCAAATAATGTCACTTTATTAGGCAAATTAGTTTATCTGGCAAACTAGTCCAACAATTCAGTATTTCGTTTGATTCATCCTGTAAATCACCTTCTAAAACTTTTCTTAGTTCCACAAATTTTGTCTTCTTCAACTCGGAGTTCCTAAATTGAATTTCCATCCATGCGGAAGGAGAATCATTAAAAGGGATAAAAGTGAAATCCACTAAGCCGGGTTTAATCAAAAAGGAGAACATGTGCCCATGTTTATATCAAAATCTAGACCTTTTCCAGTAAAGTCATGTGGTTTACCATTTCCTCATTATATGCAGCATTAACACGATTCTTAAGGTTTGGTGAGTATGTTCTCAGATCTCGAAAGTATTTATTTGTATCGGAGGTAATAACGCGAAAAAATTCCTCTATATTTTAGAAGACTTCCAGGAATCATACCTGGAATCATAATCACTTGTTCAAGAACTTTGAAAGGGCTGAACGTCTAATTTCTGCACTTAAACCGCCATAACACTAACATTAATCGCGTATTTTCACGTTACAGGTTGATTAATAATTATTAACTATTAACTAAGGTCTCCTAACACCTTGCATGTCTATTTTTCAAAAAAATATAAACTTTACTTTTAAAACGATTTTGAAAATCATAAAATTTGAAAGTCCGCCAAAACGCACTTTACGTCATAAAGATGGCGTGACGTCATTAAATTTGTTGACGTTCATAAATACGAGCAGAATAAATGAGTCTACTTTGGGCAAGTTATCAGTTTGTGCTATTACAAAACCTTCGCTAGCCATAATCTTCACTCACAAAATTTGGAAAGAATCGTCACTGAACACTGAAATAGTAAATAAAATATTTTCTTCTAAAAGTTTTAAAATATCCTCGGAAATATCGAATATTTATGTCCACTTTCCACTTTACGTTGATCTTTAGAAATGAAAATAAGCACATATGACGCGTAATGGTCTCAAACAAACATATAAATGATATTTTTACGTCGATGGAGCAATTAGTAGTTAATTAAAATACATACAAAACTACACAGAACCTAATGCAATACCGGCCATAATGACAAAAGTAATCACATGGTATGACATCACACGTATCATCGGAAGCGTTCGGAAATCCTCGAGTGTTGGTCGGAAACTGCAATGAAATTTTACTATTATAAATTAATATCTTAGCAAAATATGAAATATGCGTGTACTCTATTATCAACTTATCTTTACAATAGCTCGTACCAAACTAAACTAACTCCAACTGAATACACGTACCTAAATCCACCACCTAGAAGTTTCCCTTATAACCGTGGCTATGCAGCTCAGCCCATCGTTCGAAAAGCCGAGAATCGCCTCCTCGCGTCTTCACCTTTCTAGAAATCTCCTGTCGCAGCTGCTCGGTCGAGCTACGTTGTTGCCAGCTGTGCACAGTTAAAATAAGTATCCTTAAAACACCAAAAACCTGAATTTATAAATAGGAAGGACAATATAACTATAGAGAAAGTCTTGAGACATTTTTAAGTTGAACACACTCAAACTGGTGCAGCGCTGCTAGTCGACTATAGTAATAGTTATTGGTAATGGCGACGATAAATAAACTTATACTATTTTATTAAACCGAAACTAATCAATTGATGAATAATTAATGACAGGCAAATTTTTTTCCAGTGAGATTTACTGTCAGGTTTTCATTAGATTCCACTAGAAAAATCTTCCCTTCCATCTAATTCGTTCAGTACAGATGCAGGCTCTTCTGAATCCACTCGACATCCACTTGATTTGAACGTAAGTCTCAACCGTTTTTCTTGAATGATGTCAGTAGCTTTCTCAGGTCTATCTACGGAAAAAGCATTCTTATATCTTGATGATATTATAATTTTGGGGAGCTAGTAGGAATTACTAACTATTTTTGTATTAAGGACAGTTATACAAGTAATCGAATTGAGTATTTAGTTATATCACCCTAGTATTGTTAATACATGGTAATACCAAAAAGCAAGTGCAAGACTGAGGCAGCAAATCAAAAACTGCTTAGTTTGGAAAATCTAGACGCGCTGCCCGGGAAGTTATCATGAAGTTTTACCACAGAGTACACCATCTAACAAGCGACGAAAGCTTTGTCAGTTCCTTTGGAGTTGGGCTTACACGATAATGAGCGGAAATACATCAAGGCATTGAAACATAAACTACCTGATACACTTAGAAAAGTTACACGAGTATTGATTCGAAGTAAAAACATAACTACACTAAGAAAAATAGTAGTGTTGATGAACCCCTCCTAATTAGGACTATGGAATATTTATTTTAACTACTGACTTGAGAACACCTTTTCATCTCATGTGTCCAATGAGAAGTAGTTCATTTTGAACCTAACCTTAAAATAGTATACGGGGAATGAACGGAAGTGACGACTTGACATTGACAGATGAACTCATTAATTCACGCATGTGCTCACAAATTTGCGATCACACAAACTACTTTTTTTCGCCTCTTGATAGATGGTGTACTCTGTGGTTATACGTCAAAGATTCGTCGATATAACATTAAATTGAAATCAGCTTAATATTTCGCCACCTCCACTGCGACCTTCGTTATGGCTATTGTAGCTCACCACTAGGGATTACAATTCACGCCACAAGCCAGTGCTTCTGACGAAGTCCATGGTTGTATTTGGTGATACTTTTTTGAAGTCGCTCGGCTCTAAGGTACTAAAGCCGAATATATTATACCTTACCCTGCCCAAGACTGGGCATGAACATAGTATGTGCTCCGCAGTTTCGTCCTCCAAATTACAGAGCCGACAGTCCGAGGTCTGAACCAAAATCATCTTCTTTGGGTGGTAATTTAGTCGACAATGACCTGTAAGCATTCCCGTCAGAATGCGTAGGTTTGTTCTACTCCATTCCAGGATCTGCCTATTTTTTGTACTCGAAGGGTAGTGTATGAACGCCTTCGAGTGAGATAGCCCCGGTATGTCTGCCCCGTACGAGTCGGTTTTCCTCTCCGCCCAGGTAGCTATAGTTGATCTAGCAGTGCTTTCCGTAATGCCAA
The DNA here is from genome assembly GCA_910591695.1 of Galerucella pusilla. Taxonomy (NCBI): domain Eukaryota; kingdom Metazoa; phylum Arthropoda; class Insecta; order Coleoptera; family Chrysomelidae; genus Galerucella; species Galerucella pusilla. Next base: position 3,652 of record CAJUYI010000154.1, read on the forward strand.
AAAATGGTTCAGGTCTGATAAATAAAGTCTCTGATCCCTTTTTTGCCAGAGTGTCGGCCTCCTCGTTGTCCTCCACTCCTCTATGCGCTGGCACCCAGGTCAAAATGACTCTGTTTTCTTTGCCTAGTATTTCAAGGGATTGTAGACAGTTATATACCATCTTAAATTTTATCCTGTTCGAGCTCAGTACTTTAAGAGCAGCCTGGCTATCTGACAGGATGTGTATGTTCTTTTTTACATCAGCTCGCTTGCAGCCAGTCCAATTGCGTATACTTCAGCCTGGAAGATGGTAGCGTACCTGCCCAGGTTGACTATGATTTCTACTCTGGATTTCCTGCTGAAGACCGCTGTTCCAGCCCCGTTTCCGGGTTTGGATCCGTCAGTGTAGATCATTTGGTCCGTTTCTAGGAAGGAGATTCCTTCGCTATCCCATTGGTCTCTCGTGGGAATGAGGACCTTGAAGGGCTTGTCCACGTGAAGTTTTGTGACAGAAAGATCCGAGGGCATCCCAAGAATGTGGTGATTTTGTATTTCCCTCATCAATCCTGAGTGATCCCTCAGAGTCTCTCCCTTTATTTGCCTTTCCACTGATAGCATTCTATGAGCCGCTCTCCTGGCTTCCTTCTCCAAGTGAATGTGGAGAGGAGTTAGTTGCAGGAGGGCTTCCATAGCCGCCGTTGGTGTGGAAGACATTGCTCCGGTAATGGCCAGGCATGCTGTTCGCTGGAAGCCTTGCAGCTTTGCTCTGGCTGTCTTTTGCAGACCTTTGGTCCACCAGACTGCTGAGCCATACGTGACCATTGGCTTGACCATAGTTTGGTGAATCCAGTAAATCTGTTTGGGGTTCATACCCCAAGATTTTCCACATACCCTTCTGAGATTCCAGAGGGGTAATCTGGCTTTGTTAGTAGCTCTTCCCAAGTGGGCGTTCCAGGTGATTTGTTTATCTAGGATTACTCCTAGATATTTCACCTCCGTCGCAAAAGGAATGCTCACGTCGCAATGGAATGTAAATGGAGATTGATTATCAGGAAGAGCGCGGTCTGAGCGTATCTGAGCTCGTAGCACACACTTGAGGTGAAGGTGAACAAATCTCTCAGCATACAAATTTACACTTTATACAGGTATCACCAACGCTCTCATTTTTTGCAAAAATCTCGAAGAAGTGTATAGAAGAAAATGTTGCTGGTAGTGCTGTTTTTTCTCCATTTCTTGTAGAACTTTTCCAGTGATACTCCACAATTTCATCACCTAAAAAATTCTGAAATAAGATTATAATCATACTCTGAACGTTCCAGCGAAGGCTATGAATATAATTACCATCACATCTTATTTCTTCCACTGTTTGGAGTATGTTTTATAACCAAGACTAGAGCCGAACTTCAGGTGAAATGCCTTCAAATTGTATGGCGTACAATATGTGCAAAATGGCTTTTATAGCGTAACCAACTGGCATCATCAATAAAATTCAGATAATATTTTCCTAACAAGACTCTGGTCTCGTCCATAAATTTCTCATAAATATTCGTTATAAAAATTTAATGAGTTTTTATGTAAAGTAAGTTGATTTTCTTCAGAATATTTGCTGAGATAAGAATATATTTCACGACATGAAAACATAACAAATATTCGCATTACATACATTGTACAGTGCGTCTAAAAAATAAGGCATTGGGTTGGCATGCTGTTTAATTTGGACTCTTCGTCGCCTCTCAAACAGTGATCATCAACGGTTATCCATAAAGATCAGTCATATAATCAGCTTTTGAGACAAATGTAGCCACCACGAGAACGGATAACTTTCCTCGTTATTAGTTGACCCAAACAGCCAACTGACGTTTATTCTCGGGTTCATAAAAGTAAATCCAGGATTTATCAGCACTGGCAATACTGTATATACAGATACATGCAATGAGGTACGGAAAATAGGGATTTAAGCATTGTATCAGAACTGTTTTTGAACTAGTCGACCATTATCAAGCTTCAACAGATTAAAAATACGATTATTACAATCGTTCATTTGAACACCTACAACATATCGTACAATTCCCACCACCCCGTAATCTTAACTGTGAGCGGTCCCTAATTAGCGTCAGACATTCAGTAAACAGCAGTCCGAGATTCCGAGTACTGTTCAAGCCTATAACTTTTCAAAATAAAAAATAAGTTTGTAGAGAAATCAGAATGTACTCGATAAGGGAAATAATAAATCTATTCGTTGTTGCTTTTGAAAACCGACCAGCGCCTTCACAGTCTACAGTTGATCGAATAATTGAAAAAAATGGAATGTATCGGCACAATTTTAGGCGGGCTCAAAATTTGATAGAATTAAGGGGCATCTACCAAATTCGACCTTGCACAATTATGCTTTGTGAATTTTTTTGTTTCCCTACGTCCTCACGTTTAAGTTCACATAACGAAAATTTTATTAGAAATATGAAAGCTCCGCAACATGTAGGTAGCCAAGCGGTCCAAGCGGATTTTGGTTCACGTACTACTCTATAAGCTTCGTCAGTACTGAACTGGGAGACCGCCGAGACCGGCTAGCGTTGTATCAACAATGGAACGGCACGCGACTACCGAAGCAGAGAGACAATGTCAGTCATAGAAGGATAGAAAAGCGAGAGATGGATTTTTATCCGATATTTTAGTGGTAGCAACCGAATTTCAATAAGGAATTGTACGGTCATAATTAATTTGAGGATTCTGAGATTTTTATATAGTATTCATAAAGCTTCAAATTAGACTTCTTATAAATTAGTTTTTCCATTTAATACATATTTAATTCTTTACAAGGGCTCAAACTTTGCTTAATATGTGTAATTATTTCATGATTCGTATTTTTTTCAACAAAATTTGGTTAGCATTTCAAAGTTTTTATTCGATGAGAACTCTAAGTTCAACATTAATCTACATGATATATTTCTTTCTTAATTTTTAATACATCCATTACCTCAAAATTCTTTGCCAAAAATACTTCGATATTTTGTCAAATCGCTGTCGATAGATTCCCCTTAAGAGCGAAAATTGTTCAGCATTGTGTAAACATCACACTCAGAGATACAAGATTACCTTTGTTCAATAGATTCGGTTTTTGTTTGGCTCAACAAGGAGGACTATTTGAACCTTTAATTATCAATTTTTCAGTTTTAGCATTTTAAGTTGTTCCTCGGAATTTATTTTCAATTTGTTTCAATTTATAAAATCTCATTTTGTTTTATATGCGAATTTATTTTCATTTTGGAAGCCGCTATGGCCAAAAGAAATCAAAATATTGTTTCAATATGTAGCGACGGTAACTACTAACGTCAAAAGACACTTGAATACAAAGTCGCACGCACAGACGCACATAACCACATTATATCAAATATTGAAAGGAGTGGTTCTGAAATGAGCTGTTCAGCTAAATACTAATATATAAATGAATAAAAAAATTTTGTTGGTGGACTATTTAAATCGAATAATTCATTAAATCCCTATGTTCTGTTTCTCATTGCATGTATCTGTATATTTTTTTTTGTGTTAGGCTAGTTTAAAGTTTTTGACGCCTATAGACTCTAATTGCTTTCTTTTCTTTTGTCAACATGTCCAACAAAAAACTAATTTTTTCAGAGATAATTTTACATGTAAAATTTTGCGAATTGTGATCTTTGAAATAACCAGTGATGTTCTAATTTTACGATATATGGCATGTCGATCTTCTTGGATCAGTTTACGTACAGCATCGACGTCTTCCTGGGAGACTGCCGTTGTTGGTGGATCTGTTCTTGTATCGTCACTAAGATCAATCCTCTCACATTCAAATTCTCTATAGAGCGAAGTCCTCAACTAATGTGGTGCTTCATTGCCGAGAACAGAAACCAACTCAGCAAGGCGTTCTAGTTGAGACAACTGTATTTGAAAACTGTAAAAAATAAACTTTAAAATTTCAGTTCACGTACAACTTCAAACGAAGCATTCTGGAACTTCAACGTTAAATAAACATAGCAGTTAATTTGGACATTTTATACTTGTTGACAGGCGCCAACTATGTTGTTATATGCAACACTTAAAAGACAGCACTCGTATACCAGCAATATATCCCTGTGCAGGAGAATTATTGCTGCAATGATTTTGGAGAAAGACCATCATCACCACTACAAGTCAGTGAAAGCAGACATGATGAATGATAAAAAACAGATTTACCAGCCCAAGAGCACTATGTGCTCCTATAAGCTCAGACCTATTTTATTGTTGAGCGAAACTGCTGCTTATCAACGTTACAATATCGATATGTAGCAAATAATGGATGAGGTTGAATATTGAGTTACATTTTCATTAATTTCGAAGCTCTACGCACTTCGAGATTTAGTCATCATTTTCAAAAAACGTGGACACATTTCTGTTGACACTATGAATACAAATATATACAAAATAATCATGCTGGGATAATCGGTGAATAGAAAATCAGAGCACGGTCATCACATTGTCAACATCATTTGAAATCGTCTATTCATTCAAGCGATTTTAGTTCGATATATTTCAAGTACCTGACATCATTAGTAAGCCCTTAATCTAAGAATTTATAACCGGTATCTACCCATCTGTGAATATGAGTAACGTTTGGTTTTAATGAGAATGGAGGTTATAGTTATTAACGTTACAAGGCCGATATGTAACAAATAACGGATGAGGATTACAACAAACAAATCCGTTATTTGATTATAGGCCGTGTGTCGCTCAAGACTTTTCGTAATCTAAAGTCAAGAAAACATATTTGTATTCTGTGTAAATATTAATTTATTAAAATCGCAGAGCGCTTTCGGCTATCAAGCCATCTTCAGTGCTTACCTGCAAGTAAGTAAAAAAGTTGGAAAATATAAAAAAAGTAGATAAAAAATTACTTACTCGTAAGGTAATTTATACAAGAAACTTTGACAACACATTGACGTCATAAATTAAAAATTATAGGATAACATTAAAATTAAAATGATCCCCTGTTTAGGGTTTGTTAAATCTAGATATTAAACATTATTAAAAATTTTGTTAAAATTATTTTAGACTGAACTCCGAACACGTGTTCGTCTAACGGAAGTTGAAGTCACACTCCTTCAATTTTAAAAAATTAGCATATGACAAATGACAGTGAACATAGAACTCAATCATTCTAACAGGAGTTTAAAAATGACATTGTAGAAATTTTTTTTTAAATGTCCCAAAACAGATATGTAAACTTCCTAAATGAAATTATAAATAAATAATTTGATATTAAGGTCTAATGAAAACCTATCAAGTTATAAAATACTGAAAAAGATTAAGGGTCTAATGAGAACCCATTACTAAATCTAATTCAAAATAGAAAATTCACATATATGTCAAGAGAGATCCAAAAGTAAACAAATTAATTTAAACAATTAAAATGTTAATGTAAATAATAATGAAATAAACTATCTGAGAATGATTCCAAACAACATAATTAAATAAACATTGTAGTCTGGTAGTCACCAATAACAAAACACATCTAATAAGGGAAAATAAATTTGATTAAAGTCTAATGAGAACTCAATATTCAAATCTAATTCCAAAAACAAATAAGATTAAGGTGTCTATTCTGTAACTTGTCGTTATGCAACGACGTCGTTACGGTAACGATTATTATGTTAACGATAATTTTTCAAAGTTAGATTCTGTAATAATGTCGTTACGTTAAAATCTAGGGACAAAACATAACGATAATATTATCACAATTTTATAAAGGTTGGTATACTTTTTGACATCTGTAGCTGTTTTGTTAGGTTAGGAAAGGATTTTTGATTGACATTCACGTAACTTTTATTATGGAAAAGGACAAAGTTAAAAGTCGGCCCATTAAGACAACAAGGTCACAATATATATATAATGTATTTGGATGAATTGAGTACAAATGAAGCCTTCAGGGACAACAAATTGATCGGCTAACGTTAGATTGTGATGACCCATTTAAATAATCTACACCCACAGATTTTTGATAACTCCCATAAGCTAAGAAGTGAATGGTTGTGAAAAACCTAACTATGGGAGGTGTTCTGGTATTACGACTACCATGATTCAAATAAGGCAACAAGTCCTGGAATAATTCATAAGCAGCTTCACTGTTTACTCGATACATCTGCCGGAACACTTCCTCAGGCAACTCAAAGGGGTTACTTCGGTCTCTTAAGACACGAAAATCAGTCCTTCGTGTCTGTCTAAAAATATTACATGTGTATAGCTTAGATTATTTTCCAACCCTCATATGAATTTACCTTCTATTCAATTCATCCAAAACAATACGTAGCCGTTGATCCATCTTAAATAAAATATGATCTTTGTATGAGGAACAATATTTTTAAGATATTGAAAAAAAAACACAACAAACCTCTTAACCAAAGACTTGCTAACCCGATTACGACTGCTGCATAGCTGACGTTCGTCAACGACATAATATCAGCCATTTTGTCGTTATCTTACAGCGGTCGTTACGATACTGAATATATAAAGTCGTTCAGTAACGATAATCGTCCACGAACGACATCGTTACTAATTACAGAATAGGCCCCTAAGGGTCTAATGAGAACCCCTTTCCAAATCTAATTCAAACTAGATAATCAATTAATAGTCAAAGGAAAATCCAAATACATTAACCATTCGAACAATGAAGTATGTAAAAACAAATTACAGAAGTTATTAAAAACTATTTAAATCTATACAGAAAATAATAGTGAAACATATACCAAGTAATATCTCAAAAACCAATGTGAGTGATTTTTAATTAGAAATATCTGATTTAGAGTCTAATGAGAACCCATTACTCAAATCCACTACTAATAAGAAAAAGATTAAGGGTTTAATGAGAACCCATTACTAAATCTAATTCTAAAAACAACTACAACAAAAGTTCAGAAAAATTTAAAATAAACAAATGGACCATATGGTATCAGCTTGATGATGTTATGGATAAATATCTTGAGATATATTGAGATATCAAATTATTTATTTATAATTTCATTTAGGAAGTTTACATATCTGTTTTGGGACATTTGAAAAAAAATTTCTACAATGTCATTTTTAAACTCCTGTTAGAATGATTGAGTTCTATGTTCACTGTCATTTGTCATATGCTAATTTTTTAAAATTGAAGGAGTGTCACTTCAACATCCGTTAGACGAACACGTGTTCGGAGTTCAGTCTAAAATAATTTTAACAAAATGTTCAATAATGTTTAATATCTAGATTTAACAAACCCTAAACAGGGGATCATTTTAATTTTAATGTTATCCTATAATTTTTAATTTATGACGTCAATGTGTTGTCAAAGTTTCTTGTATAAATTACCTGACGAGTAAGTAATTTTTTATCCACTTCTTTTATATTTTCCAACTTTTTTACTTACTTGCAGGTGAGCACTGAAGATGGCTTAATAGCCGAAAGCGCTCTGCGATTTTAATAAATTAATATTTACACAGAATACAAATATGTTTTCTTGACTTTCTAGTCATGTGTACTCAGCTATAAAGTATTCACCTTTTCGTAATCTAGTCCAGTAACTGAACACCTGAAAATATCGAAAGCTCCTGAAAAGTCGCTGAAGTCTTTACTTTAGACTCAATTTGTAGGTCACGGCAGGTGTTTTTAAAGGAGAAAAAAACTTAACACGATTGAGTTTACGGAAGAGGGGGAAAATGGAGCCCTTAACCCTGGAAAAGGGATTTCTCGCTAATATCTGGCTCAATATGCGAATTAGAGAATTTTTGTTTGGATAAAAAATGAAAATCGTCTTAATATCTACAAAAATGACCCCCATCATTCTCTTCGAAAATTCAATAGTTATCGAGATAATGAGACCTAAAAGTCGTTCGCTGCTGCTCTGCCTGTAGGAATTCTGCTGTCTATGCATTAACTTGTAAGCGGGCGGACGAATTGTTCCATAACTCGGCAAAAAATTGACATTTTCCGATGATTCAAAGTTCATTGCAATGGGAAGACCCGTAGCTATCATTCTATGTGACTTGCAGCTCGTTTGTACTTGACAAAAATATTTAAAAAGCGGTCAAAGTTTCTTTCCACAAGATTTAGAGAAATTCATTAATTTGTTCATATTTTTAAAAAAAATAGTCCTTTATCCTAATTTTTTTTATAATGGAACCTTAGGAAGACTTGAATGATTTCAGACATTTTTTTTTCAATATCTTTCTTGGATTTTGATAAAAACTTGATTTGTTAATTAATTAATTAAAAAAAAGTCCGGTTTTTACCGGTGTGATCAATTGTGATTGGATTTTATTGAAAATCTAAAAGTACATTCGGAAACTTTAAAGATTCTAAGCTTTAAAATGATGTGCATTGAAAAGCAATATATAGGATGATACATTTTTAAGTCGCGCTTGTTCCACAGATTGTACAGAACTCCGAAAATGGCTGAAAATGTGAATATATAAACAAATCAATTTCTTATCAAAACGCAAGAAAGATATTAAAAAAAATCTTAGAGCATTCAAGACCTCCAAAGGTTCCTTTATAAAAAAATTATGATAAAAGACTATTTTTTTTTAAATGTGAATGAATTAATGGAATAGTCTCAAAGTCTTGTGGAAAAAAACTTTGACCGCTTTTTTAAATATTTTTGTGAAGTACGAACGAGCTGCAAGTCACATGGAATGATAGATACGTGTCTTCCCATTGTGATGAACTTTGAATTATCGGAAAATGTCAATTTTCTGCCGAATTATGGAACAATTCGTCCGCTCGCTTACTTACAAGTTAATGCATAAACAGCAGAATTCCTACAGTCAGCAGCAGCTGAAATGAGGAGACTTTTAGGTCTTATTATCTCGATAACTATCGAATTTTCGAAAAAATTGATGGGGACCATTTCTGTATGGCTATTGGCCAGCAATCGAGTGCAGAAAAATCACTTTGCGCACGTGTTAGGTACACTATTTTTTCTACTAGCATGCGGAAAAGAACCCAAAAGTTAACTTATAGTCACATTTATTATTAAATACATATCAACAAACTAGTTATTATCATTTGACATTCATTTGATGAGCTTTATACCAGGGCCGTTGAAGAATTATTTTAAAATACGGTTTTGTTATTTAAAATTATAGCAAAATTCTAATAAATTTCCTAATTTTCCAGCCATTTGGCAAACTACAACAATATAAATATATAATAATAATATTTATTTACCATTTAATTTTAAATATACAACAAGTTTACGATATAGTAGTTTGTGCAACAAGTGTGGATATGATGGCCATATCGCACGAGCACGACGCCGCAGGCGGAGTGCTCAATCGTTCGAGTGCGATATGGACAATCCACACGAGTCGAACAGTATATTTTTTCTACGACCCATTCAAGAAAAAATCTAGAAAATAAACATTTGAATAAACTGTAAAATAAATATAACTTGAAATTAAAAATTCTCATTAATTTTATTCATAATCGTACCAATTCAATTTTATGTCTCCACCAATTTTTTGTGATAAACTTACAGTTCTTAAATGTACAATTTTTATAACATTACGGTTTCCCTTTTTAAATATGTGATGCTGTTATAAATAGATGTTGCCAGTCGGACTCCCGAGAAGGGTATCGTACCTTTGTTTATAATAATGAATATTCTGCTAAATATTTCAATCGTCTGCCTGTTGTAGTTATCAATATTGAGCAGAATAATTACATATTTAAAAATAAAATTAACAATTGAAAAAAAATTTCTTCACGCGGAATCGAACCTGGGTCTACCTCATGAGAGTCTGATACGTTAACCACGCGGCTAACGAGATTTATATTGATTAAACTCAAAAGTATTACATACTTTTATAGGCGAGCGGCGCACCCCTAAAAAGATGCACAAAAAAGCGAGTTGACCGACCACTACAAAACGCAAGGAAAAAACCAATTGGGATCGATTAATTATATTATAAGCAACAAAAAACCTCAATAACATTTTTTTGTCCCGATGGTCAGTCATTTGTTATTAACCAAAA
>CAJUYI010000154.1:18090-39893 GCA_910591695.1 Galerucella pusilla
GGTTGAAATAATATCCTTCTTGACAGGTCTGTACTTTGTTGTTTACGGTCAATTATAATTTATAATTTATGAAAAGTGAATATTAATCTCACTGTTTTATTTATATGAATTATACAAAAATATGCATGAATACACGGAAAAACATCAGTATTTTGAAAGTTCTCAAGTATTTTCAGTTGGAAAAAGAAGCTGGTAATTATTAATTGCATAGCCTTTTCGAATTTGGCTAAATACAATCCTGATGATCTTATTTATCACATTCAAGGTTAGCTATATGTCAAAATAGCAAATAAAATAAACGATATGCCGAAAACCGGGATATACGTCACAATCGATGACGCACACCAAGAAGAGTATAGTTGAAATAATAATACTCCTAATGTGTTAGAAGGACATTAACAATCGATGACGCACACCAAGAAGGGTATTATTTTAACCATATTTTATAACTATATTAAGAGTCAGGCCCGGTTTATCAATAGCCAATATTATCCATCAGTTAAGTATCCGTCGGATAAAAGTAACTAGCAGATAAAGTTCCAGCTTGTTTGGAAGCGATTTATCAACTCGTTTTTATTCTCTAGTATGTTAACTAGCAGATAAAGAAAGTTGGCAATGCTGACGAATGAATGTAAGCAATCTCATTGGTTGTAATAAGAACAAGGTCATGTCACATCAATTGATATTTTTGTTAGGTTATTGGTGAATGTTTATCCGAAGGATCATCTGTTTTTATTTTTCTTTCTTGAAGATTTTTTGGTTGTTGATGGAAATGAATGTTCTGAATAGCGACGAGGATATTGTGCAAGTTCTTGTGCACGAAAGAAGACCTTATACATTTAGGGAAAGAGTGGACAACTTCAAAAATTGGGATGACCAGGATTTTCATGCAAGATTTAGGATGACAAAAGAGACTGTTCTAACAATATTAGAACTGATTGAGGATCCACTTGAATGTCGAACTGCCGCTTCACCCTGCATCCAAGCCTCCTCTTTTCATTTTGAGGTTGCCCCATCCGTTTTTTATTTTCTATTACATTTCTATGTTTATTTGCAATTTTTAGAAGCAAATTTCTCTCATCTGTTGTGAAATTGCATCCTCTCTTTTTAGTAGTACTAGTACTTTCCATTTTTTACTTTGCTCATAGCCCAAGTAAATTTGACACAACACCACAACGAAATCAAAACAACAACTCTACCGAATAAAGTGGGGTTATGTAATAGACCCTCGAATAGACCTTAACCTCCAGACAAAGAATACACCAGCTCAACAAGAAGCGAAGCTTCCGATCATTTTTTTGTATGCGCATGTCTGAAAGTCGCCATTTTTATAATAAGATTCTTGTCATATTTGACTTTGTTTGTTGTCTGTCAACCAGCTTGGTAAACAAAAAGCATTTTTCAATTTTTGTGTATAATTTTTACTTTGTCCCTTGTTTCGAAAATTATTACTGAATTACTTGAAGCTATGGGAAGAATAACTTGTGCTGTTCGGGGATGTCACTCGGGAACAGAAGAAGGTATATATCTATGTTTGGATTCCCAAAGACCCTGTTAGGTAAGTCTTGTTTCTTTTGCTAATTTAGGCATAAGTATTAAAAATACTCAAATAAATATTTGATTAGGTATTCTTTGACATTACATTGAATATAATTTTCATGAAGTGAACAACTTTTGTGATAGGTTGTGTTGACTTATTCTACCTAACAATAAACATATTATATTAGCAAATAATACACCAGCAAATATATTATTTGTGTATTATTTGATATTAGCCTGAACTTATTATTGTCTTGAAATATTTTAGATCCCAGCTATGGTTAGTCCGTCACCTTCTTCATGTGGAACAGAACATTTCCCTAGCTGTCAAGCTTTGCCATTATTGGGTAAATATTTCAATTAATCGAATACATCTGTATATCAAAACCTATAGTTTATTTACAAGTATGTATAAGTATACATAAAAAAACTACACATATATTTTTCTTACAAAATCCACATTATTAAAAATAACATTATAATATTGCAGATACTGAAGATGTCAAGTCTGCTGTAGCTGTGTCAAATAAACTACACATTCAATATACAGGCCACTGTAACCATATTATATTTTATTTTAAATACACATATACTTTTTCTTACAAAATCCACATTATTAAATATAACATTATAATATTGCAGATAACATACCGTCACCTGAACCAGGACCTTCTTCATGTGGAACAGAAAATTTCCCTAGTTGTCAAGCTTCTCAAGCAATGATACTTATTGGTAGTTCACTACCTATATATATTTTTTAGATAATGAATATGTTCAAATGGAAGTTGGGACTCAAGATGTCAAGTCTGGTGTACCTGTGCCTTTTCCTTCAACTTCAACTCAATTTTATTCTGTTTTAAGTATTTGTTCTTAATTTGTACGGATTATTTCATATGATATTATGGCATTTTCACAACTCGTGCACAAAAGTATAACTTTACGCACTTGTATCATAAATAACTATTGTGCCAATCAACTTGACGATAAGATTTTTATTTTTATTTATAATTAATACTACTGTATATTTTTGTTAGATGAAGTTTCATCCAGAGTAAAATAAATTCTTATATTAATATGTGTATTTTATTTATTTATTCAAAAAATGTTTGCTTAAAAGGAACTAAAGTTCCTACCGTGTGTCCCACGACACGTTCTACCTTTTATTATTACATTTGTTTCAATATCTTTCCTACCCTACTTAATGCTTCTTTAAATACTTATTTACATATAATTACTTGCAGTGCTCGGCAGAAATTAAAAATAATTAGAAAAACAACACCTATCTAACTGAAACACTGCATGATTTTACCAACTGAAAGTGTACTGTTGAATTATGTATAATAGGTGTTGGTAAATTTTACTGCTCAACTTGAAGTAAATATAATAGGTGGTGGGCCCAGAGGTTTGATTGTCAAGTAATATTCTCTCAAAACAAACAATTTGTAGAAATCGTGTATATCTCCTTATTATAAATGTGACATTGTGAGAATTGAAAATGTTGAAATCAGATTTATAAAATATATTTAATTCAAAATGGGTACGTATCTACAATTTAATTACCATAATATTTTAAACACTCTAAACCTAAATGATATCACAACACGTCGTTTTCACTCTGATTTGATATTAATTTATAAAATCTTATCTGGTGGAGCTGATTGTCCAAATCTTTTGCATCAAATTAACCTTCTTGTTACTTCTCATAGAACTAGAAACCCTCCATTATTTTCAATAAAAAATCATAACACAAATTACGGTTACAACTCACCTGTTTCTAGAGGTTTGAGATGGTTTAATAAATATAATATTGATCCATTTGTTAACTCTTTAAGTATGTTTAAGAACTCAATTAGAAATGTATGCTTAGATTATTAGATTCTTAAATTAGTTCACTGTAATATTATAATTTTTGTAATTACTTGTAATTGGTGAATCCGTTAAATAAATGAATCAGTAAGTAATCATATAAAAAATAATTTCCTGAACCTGAATGTTTTAATATCGTGGTTTTTCTCTACGTGTAACTACGAATTATATCGCCAATATTTGAAAAATTTGATTACCTTTCTCAGTGTATTTACTAAGTTATCTGTCAACGTCGGTCTCTCAAGGTCATATATTTTTGTTACCAAAACTTCAAAGAGATTGCGTCGGGCTTCGCTTCTTGTTAGGTTTGTGTATTCTTTGCTCCAGATATCGACCTATCTGTCAGTTGAAACTGAAAGATGAATATTTGACATTTTATCTGCCGGATAAAGTTATCCTGTTGTTGATAAACCGACCTTTCCAAAATAACTGGTAGTTAAGCATTAACTGACGGATAAATTGCTATTGATAAACCGGGCCTCAGTCACGTGAAATAATTATTGAGGTGCTCAATCATTTTCAAAGCGTCAAATGTGAGTCGGATACGTTATCAAATGTGAAAAAGAAAACATCTCCCGCTACAGGTAACATTGAATAAATTGCAAAAATAACTATTTCAACACAAATTTTCACTTTTTATTATTTCGATAAGAACCATGGAAATAGTGGTTAAAAAACAATGTGTCCCAAAAGAATGTAACCATTTATTTCTCTATGAATGTAACTTTCAAGCTGGAAGATGTGAGAAAACTGGCGGAGCACGAGTTTGACCAAATATCTTCCGAGGAATGGCAGCGTTGCCGAAATGTAGTAGATATAAAGCGAAAATATTGGGAAAATGGAACATTCACAGATGTTCAAACAGCGGTAAATCCAGTGATTATAAATTTAAATGACGATAGCAGCATAAGCAGCAGTGAAAATGGAGAAAATTTGTAATCAGATATTGACTGATTAAAGTTTATTTTTCAATAAGTGTATCAATATATAACATTTTAATGAACTATGGTACTACCTATAATACTGAATAAAATATGAAAAGGAATTACAGATAAATCATGTTCCATTTACTACCCTAATTAAAACATTGAAACTAATTATAGGTACGACATTGACCAGCAAGGGGATCGTAATCCAATGGTTATTGACTTGGGAGAGTCTATACCTGCGCGATCGCTCGCCATCACATTTGGCGCTTGCAGTAACAACCTCCTCATTTAGAAAAGCTAAAATCATAGAATTTCTTCAAAATAGAGGTCATAGCGTTACAAATCCCGCCTCTATGATATTGCAAGCAGTCCAAGTCAAAATATGAAAAATATTTGATAGAAAAAGCAGTTATTAGTGTTTTACACCCTCCCCTCACCACTGCAAGTTAACCCCAATAGAGTTGGTTTGGGCAGAAATAAAACGTGGCGAGGAACAAATATGTAGAGGAATCACTATTAGGTTTGTTCGTAGGAGGAATTCACAATCGATTGGAAATTTGTCCAACTCTGACATTGCGTTTGTGATTCGTTGTAAATCGATTGGCAATTTTTGTTGTACGAACGGGTGGAAAATGTTGACAATTTGACTGTGATATATTTGATAAAATTGAACTAAAAGTTCATCATCACTTGAAAAAGAGCTGAAAAAAATAAAGAATGAGTAAATAATTTTGTAATGTGTGTGTCATTCTTAGGCCATCCTAATGAGTAGCCAGAAGTTTTTTTTCAAATGTCCGGTATTACAACATAAAAATTATTTTACTTCGTTATATTTTAGAAGGAGCTGACTGGTTAGCTATTTCCATGTGTTTTTTTCACTATAATAGAAAAATAGGAAAAATTTGTAACTTTCTAAAGCATCCCAATACGCATGTTCTCATGTTCAAACTAAAAATTTGTTCCGGGTCAGCAAATTATTTTGTTTCTACGAACGCTTTTTTTTAATGCGCATGCCTCTGACGATTTCTGATAGTTTCTGACTGTTCTACGAATAACCTTATTAGGTGCAGTTGGATATATCACCGAAGAAACGTGGCAAAATTGAAAAGTACGTGAAATATGAATCATAATAACGTACACAATGGTCGCGTTCATCCCAACAAAGTTGATTGGTAGCGATTTTTAGAGTGATCCATCAGTTCGTAATTCTGCTGAACGCGCTAATAGGTTTCTTTGTAGAACAGTCAGAAACTATCAGAAACCGTCAGAGGCATGCGCATTAAAAAAAAGCGTCGTAGAAACAATTTGGCAGTTGGTGATTTAAAAATCCTTTGTTCGAAGAAAGAAATTTGCGGTTTCGGATCAGTTGCCAACTATCAGAATAATTTGCTACCGGGATCAAATTTTCAGTTTGAACATGAGAACATGCGTATTGTGTTGTTGTAAAAAGTAACAAATTTCTACTATTTTTCTATTACAGTTAAAAAAACATGGAAATAGCTAACCAATCAGTTCCTTCTAAAATAGAATTTGAGTATGATAATTTGTATGTTGTAATACCGAACATTGAAAAAAAACTTTGGCTTCTTATTAGGCACACATTACGAAATTATCTACTTATCCCTCAATTTTTCCAGCTCTTCTTTAAGTGATGATGAACTTTTAGTTCATTTTTTCAAAGATATCTCTGTCAAATTGTCAAAATTTCCACCCATCCGTACAACAAAAATTGCCAATCGATTTACAACAAATTACAAACGGAATGTCATAGTTTGACAAATTTCCAATCGATTGGAAATTCCTTCGTCGAACAAACCTATTAAATCCATCGATATACATGTCAAATATCAATGAATACAACAACAACAACTCAATTTTATTTGGTATACACTGTGTTATTCATAAGATGCGACATGGGATTCCTGTACAAAACTGCCAAACGCTGCTAGCTTTTTTATCAAATAGCGTTAATAAAAAATAATAACAGATAAGGAAAGGTCGTTGAAAAATAAGTTCAAATGCACTTTCAATTTTTCTTAATTCGTTCTGGTTCAATAAAAAAAATGTATGATAATTATGTTTAAAAAAGTCGAACTCCATTTTCATACCATTTTCGGATAATCTTAATTGATTAGATGATGGCTAACATGGTAGCAAAGTCTATATATTCCAATAAGTCCGGCCACTCTCTCGACGACGCAAAAATCCCCCTCCTGCCGACACCCACCGTCTCACCGGCAAAACCCACATCTGATGTGAGATTTATTGATTTTTCAGCTCTGTTTGACTTCACGGTGGTGTAGCAGAGCGTTGTATCGGGTGCGCCCAAGAAAGTGATCTTGAATTTTAATTTGTGCGAACTTTATCTAATGTGTTTTTGATTGTGTGCGATGCCTTCTTATGGAAATTATTGTTGCGTGGATTCGTGTAGAAACAATACTGCAATTCATAAACAATTATCATTTTCTCGTCTTCCTAAGGATCCTTGTTTACGACGGGCAATATTGGACATAAAAAAGAAAGACTATCAGGATTTGTCCACAGAAGAAGGAAATGCCCTGGTTTATGTGGGTGGATATTTTTTGTTTTGTTAAACACAAATGCGATATTTGCCTGAACTTTTGCAATAAGGAAGGTTGTGACCAATCCACATCATTCTGCGAAAAAAAAGTCTATGAAGGTAGTAAGCAGGAACAGTTTGGAGGATTAACAGTTCCTCCAAAAATTTTCAGTGAATATCTGATTTCTTTAAAAAATATATTCACTGAAAATTTCAATGATTCATGTGTGCAAGATGATGTAGGAATAGGAATGAACTTGAAGACCAAGTTGTCTACTATCGCATTTTCGCATCCTTGCCCAAACTTCCCATGGGAATACCTGCTGTCCTTATATACAACGGTGCGAATCTATTATAGACTGGAATTTGCAAATTCCTCACTAAGGACCTTTAGGAAGAATAAAGAACATCCTAAATTAAAAATCTTGAAAAATGTGTAACTATTCAAGTATTTATCAATGTTTAAGAATGTACATAATACTCATTTGTTTGTTAATATTCCATTATTTTTATTTATTTATTCAATACAATGCTACAGAGTACACTCCAAATGGACTTGACCTAAATAATTGTTCATTTGTATTCGTTTTGTCCCAAGTAGATGTTAAACTGTGTTATTTCTTTTATAATGATTATATCAACACAGATGTTCATTCGCTGATCATTCTTTATTAGTTATTAAGTATTATCAGTTATACGCTCGGATATACGTTATTGAAGTCTATGTTTATGATTTTTTTCATTCCATTCCTCGGTTAAAACAAAATTTCTAAAAAGTTACTTAGCAATATTTTTGACATATAATATATATAAATTGCCAATATTTTTCAAAACAAGAATAAAGTCAACATATTTTCTAATTGCACCCGGTAAATTCCTTCACAAATGATTCACCGTCCGTCACCTCGTATACTACCAAATGACTAGCAAAAACAGGTGTCGCACATGATTTACGACTACCCGCAAAAAATGCCGGCGTTTTCCGACGAACAAAGTAGTGACCGGACTTATTGGAATATATATAGACTTTGATGGTAGGGCACGGTATTATTTTAAAGTTAAACCTGAAGTATGGCGGTTCGCTTCGCCGCTGAGATTAATCTTGTTTTTAGTTTTTTTTTTCCACAAAATGGGAGTTAATCACAATAAATTGAACTCACCACTTTGAAGAGTTGAACTTCCTGATACACCATACAATTTGTTATTAAAATCATACGTCACCTCCAGCTGTTCATTCATTTCCACTGAAATACAAACTAAAAAATCTCCAAACAAAAATGTTTTTAATATAAGACATAAATGACAATTGATGCATCACCAATCGGTAGCGTGTAGAAAAAATGGTGACTGATACCACAGCGCTCAATCTGATCAGTTAACAAAACACGCGTTCAGCAGGAAATTGATGATCGCTCCGGTATCGCTACGTTGTGATGAACGCTACCCTTGATATTAAAAGTGTGAAAGCGAATCCTTTAAATTATCAATAGCCTAGTTTACACCCATAAACGTTTAGTACGGTCCGATAGGACTAAGTGGGTGGGGATAGTACGGTAGCACCAATGCTTGGTTCTAGTTCGTTTACACCGTTTTGCAACGCGCGAACTAAATGTGTGCGCCTGCAGTTCGTCAAATGTCAAAGCTGTCAAATTAAATTTCATAACATAACCAAAAAATCAAATCCTCATAACATAACAAACAAAAATTGAAAATTAACAAACAACAACAAAATTGAAAATTCAGGAAAGGCTTTACTCTTTTACTCTTTTTTGCCAAATAAATATAATTTAATACTGGTAATTCTTGAGTCTTGTTCCGGTTGAGTTTACACCAATTGACCTTGAACCAAATCCGGACCAAATTTAGTTCGGTACCTCTGCTGGCGCGTACCGAACCAAGAACGGACCAGCTTAGTCCGCAAGCGTTTACACCGTTCGAACTAAATATTTGGTTCTGATATAGTACGAATTTGGTGCTTCGTCCGCGTACCAAGTTGTCGGTGTAAACTAGGCTAATGTAAATAGTTCTAGCACAAGTGATAGTGAACCAAGTATGAGTGACGCTGATAAAGATAACGATGACGACCATGTATTTTTCGTTTTTCTGTTAAAGGTATATTATTATTGCCGTATTTATGCTGTCTTTTTACACTTAAATTAATCATTTCAGCAAAACAATAATTATTGAAAAGCTACTATTACTTTACGAAGCAAACAAACGTTATCTAACCAAATAAATCATATTTAACCGCGTATATTTCGGAAACTACTTATCAGATCCAATTCAACTTTTCACCAGCTTAACGAAAATTAGATAAATAATTACAATCGAGGTTGAACCGAATAGAATGATATTAATTGCCATAACAAAATACAAAAGATAATTAATTTATATTTGGATGAAATTTTATTTATATCGTCAATCATCAATTATTAAAAGACCTAATATTAATTTGAGTTATAAAAGTATAGTTGATGAGATATAAACATGTAATGGTATAAATTCAGCGTTTCTACTGTACCTTAATTTTGAACCAACAATATTGCAAATTAAACAGATTTTAATAAAAATTCAACAGGTAAAATACGAATAGTTTACTTACTTTAAAAGTAGACCGCTGTTTTGTACGGAATGGAATGCCAATATGCCTTGAAATTGGAACATTAACCAGAGAACATTTCCATTTAATTTCTAGTTGAACCTGAAACAACAGGAAATAAATTTTAGTGATGGTTTTACAAATGGGATTTTACGTCGGAAAGAAGAAATGTTTCAAATGAAGCTGTCAAGGAGTATTGCAATATTCTCCACTAATTTAACAAACTTTGAATGTTCTTATACATTTTTCATATAAGTACACGGTGAGTCAGTCGGAACAGTAGATACATACATATTTACCTCACATTGAGGATCTCATGAAAAATTTGAAATGAACATGAATTTTAGAGAAAATTCACATTTTGTATTAGTTAGAGGAAAGTCACCAAATATGGAATAGTATCCAAATATGGAATGCTTTCATTTCTCTAAGACTATAAGTATGAAACGCAACACTCGACCATCTTCTGTTTCATTCGGTCTACTAACTATCGCACCCTCACCATCAAGTCAGTTGCGCGAATGCTTCACGTGTGGCAGGCGTGTTTTGTTTTGTTGTCGTGCCGAAAATTTTAAAGGTAAGTAATAAACGAGTATTACCAGCTGTTATGTTTGTTTACGTAAGTGTTATACTATTTAGTATATCGGTATTATGTTTATTTTCTCATTTTGTGATCTTTTGTCATTAAAATATTGTGACTTTAAGAAATATTTAGAAGAGTTTGAACCAGTATAAAAATCCAAATATGGACAGTCGTCGGTGTCTGATTATGGAATATTAAATTAAATGGTTGATGTGTGGGCTCTGGGCACATTATGATTGTGCTGGTCCAGAGTTTGATACTTGGATCTGTGACTTTTGCAAGTAATTATGTAACTTCTTTCATCACAATATATTATATTTATTTGATTGATCTCAAAGATATTAATGTCCATTTTTGTTATTGTTATGTGGATTTATGCTTATATTCCATATATGGATACCTATTTTATATTTGGTTACTCATTTGTGATTTTGTTTTTTGTGTTAGATTCTAATTTGATCACTAATATATTAGATTAAAGGCTGTTAAGTACTACATATAAATGTATGACTGATTAGTAAAAATATTAAACTGATTTAATTTATAAGTTTTTTTTATATCCCAAAAACAAAATGGTATTCCATATTTGGTGACTTTCCTCTAACAGTAGAATCAGACAAACTTATTTCTTTTAGTCAACTGTTGATAATGAGATAGATTAAACTCAAAGCTTGGTGAACCTACCACAGTACTGGTAAAATATATAGAAGGTAAAGGATTATCATCCATCATGTCGAACAGTCAAGCAGCCATTAAAGTACTTTTCTAAGCCACAAAAGCTATTGTTATCACACACATCATTTAAATTTCGCATGTTTATGAAAAGTTCTCTCAAATAGCGAATTTTTCTCTACTACATATAATATATTATAAAGAAATAACATCATTCTAAGCTGGAGAGATTATGTGAATAAATATAGTATTTTGGATTTGCACGAGCAATATTGTACAAAGAGATGGTATTCGTAATTAATAAAACAGAAGACGGAGTCAAATACTGTAAAATGCAATACGCATAATATATAGGTACAGACGACGTCTTAAAACCCAAAGAAGGACTAAGATGTAGAGTATACTGCAGATCTCTAAGTGTAAGAATTAACTGGCGAGTACACAATAATCTGCACTGACAGCAGACAAACTCTATTAGCATTGAACAGACAACGTGTTGCATCAAGGCTAGTACAAGATTGCCATCAAGATTTAGCTAACGTCTCGGTAGATAACATTATTATCCTAAGGTGGGTTAAAGGGCACAATAGGAGTAAAGGCATTGCAGATTCTTCAGCAAGGGAAACGGCTGGACTAAGACTTTTAGAACCCAGCGACACCTACGGCCTAACGACTTCGCCAATTGCGGAACTAGCCAAACGTCACACTCATGCTCAATCCATTAAGAGATGGGATGAAGTTTGGCAAGGATCACCCTCGGCGACCTTGGGAAGTTGGTGCCGATGAAATACTTGGCGATTACTAGGGAAAACCTACATTCAACAGAAGGATTCCTGACTGGATGCTGTCAATCAAGGAAACACCATATAGTGGACACACCTCTATGAAGGATGTGTGAACAAGAAGAAGAAACTGTCAGTCATGTTTTATCAGAGTCCGGAGTTATCGTCAATAAGACAGTGTGTGTTCAGGGAGTCTTGGCCTAAACCTGTCGACATGAAGGAGATGTCTCCTTCCTGGAGGGGAAAGGATGGACGATAACCTAGGAGGAAACTCCTCGGGAGGACGAACAACGGGTCAGGTGTGGTCTAAGTGATATTTGTCTAAACTCAACCTCCCTACTCTACAGATACATGTATATAATTTCTTCAGTCATGTTATGAACACAAACAAAATGTCACAAATTCTAATAAATCAGAATGAACCTTAAATTACAAACTAACACGTGAAAACACTCGAGTATACAGCACAGTGAATAAAGCAATAATGGCTGGTTTAATCAATACAAGAGACAATGATACAAGTTTGTTCCTTGTCGCATGGGCGCACGCGCATTAACGAAATATGGAATAGTTACAACCAATAGCAATTTCGTTAACAAAAGCTTCAAATATTTGAATTTCCTGTCATTTCCAATTGGTTAAAGTGGTTGTTACGATAAAAAATTAGTTTTTTCCATGCCAGTCGTTTTCATGGAATGTATTCTTATAACTTATAGCACAATTTAGTTAATTCAAATTCTAGTCACTTTTGTTTTCAAATGTGAACAGAGTAAAATTATGCCCCTTGTACTTCTGTGATAATATCGAAATTGCTCAAAAACGGAATTTGTGCGAGATAACAACTAGCAACGGAACCGTTTCCGTGGTTAATTTATTTCCATCAACCTAAAATTGTGAAGATAACGTAATAATTCTTTCTAATCTAACTTTGAATACATTGCAGAGTTGAATAATTTATGTCATTCCACAATGTGGTATACCAGTTGTTGTCTGTAATCAGATTGCATAGTGTGAATAATATACACTGCGTGTTAGTAGCTAGAGAAATTGTGTACAAAGTATCACAATCGTACTGCATTCACTAGAATTTCGAGCATTTTTCTTTGGGTTGTCGTTGAAACAAATGAAGTTTTTATGAAAAAAGCTCCTAAACCTTCATCATTTCAAAGAAGATGGGATATGTAGGTAGGTACGAGACAGTAAAATTTTGACGATGGAATAAAACAATTGAATTTTTTTTCCATATCTACTGTAAGATTATGTTTTAATTGGGTACAATATTATAATTAAACTCCGTGACACAGTCTCTAAATTTAACTCGCTTCGGTAATATGGTTATCTCTAGACTGAACATTTTCAACCATCCAAATCCCAAACAGCCCTCTTCACCCTTCACCTCAGTCGTATATATTTTATCAGGACGGTGAAAGAAATCGGATAACTAACATCGTATGTATTCGAAATTATATTCCATCTCAGTCACGCAAAATAAAATATAACACTCGGCCATCCTGATCTTTTGGTCTGTCCTCAGACCCTTAATATGTACTAATCAAGAAACTAAAAAAATATTTAAATTAACTTGAATCAAAACAACTTATACATTAGCTAATAATGATAATAATACGTAAGAAAAATAGAATATAACACTCGGTCATCCTGACAATTTCGTATGTCCTCAGACCCTTAATATGTACTAATCAAGAAACTAAAAAGATATTTAAATAAACTTGAATCAAAACAACTTATGCATTAGCTAATAATGATAATAATACGTAAGAAAAATAGAATATAACACTCGGTCATCCTGACAATTTCGTATGTCCTCAGACCCTATTTTATAACTTAACATAAATTCAACATTACATCGTTAGAACAGTTTGAGAACAACAACAACAAAATAATCATGACACTGACGTGTCTGTTCGTTATTTACAGGCAATATATTCACTAAATAAAAATACAAAGACAACGTTGCCAAAAACAATAGCGGCGTTCACTTGTCACTTGTCATATCATCGTAGAATACAAAACATGTCATCGTAAAATTAAAAATATATCATTGTAGTCGTAGAATACAAAACATATCATTGTAGATTTCAAAATATGTCAACAAATAATTCAAAATATAATTATCACAGAAGTCAAAATATATTAACGTAGAATTCAAAATATATTATCGTAGAATACAAAATAATTCATCGTAGAATTCCATCAAAAGAAATACCATAAAATCATTATCGTCGGTCACAATATGCTCACATTTTCTATTATTTTATCTAACATTTCTGATTATTCATCTAGTAATATTTAGGTATCTGCGGAATTAGAAAATTCCCCAGGCCATATGCGAAGCGTACCCTTAGCGACAATACTTTTACGATTCGTTGTCATATTTTTGATGTCAAATCTATCGTTTTCCAATATATTTACGATATTTTACAATCTCAATAAAATAAATAAATGTCAAAAAGTTGCTTTGTCGAATACGGCCTTTGTATCTCCGGCTTTTAACAGTTATCATATCGAAGTAAATATGTCTCTCAATTAGTAAATTGCAAAGCGTTGACGAATCAAAAGTTAATACAGCTTTCAACAGGTAAACTGCAAAGCGTTATCAAATCGGAGTAATTATGATTTTAGCGGTGGTGAAAAGTAGCGATAAAAATAAGTTAATTTAATAAACAATAATAAACACTTGCAATCACTCTAACTATTGCCTTAAAACAATTTTTATTATTAGTACCTCGTTATGGAATTTTAAATTCGTAGAATTGACTGTACTAAACTATAATCATGTTCTTTACTTACTTTTTTCCACAGATAACCTTTTTTTATCTCAAATCATTGGTTTGTCAAAATTTTTTACTTTCAATAGTACCTAATAATCCTTGTCAAACTTAGCTAAATGACTATTTACCGATTGCTGAAATACTAGCTCACCCATCTTGATAACTCTGTTACGTTGTCTGGTATAGATTCAATCAATGTTTTTTTAGCCTGGTAGATCACCGTTTACTCTGATGGTTAATAAATAAACATGCGAAAATACCTTGGTGTTTGGTTCCGAAGGAATAAAGGTTGTTCGTAATTTAAGAATAAAGTTCGGCTATTCTGATTCGTTATCGCTGATTTCTGTTTTCAATAAATTTATTTTATTACCTTTTTAAACGGAATATATCAGTAGTCCATTTAATTATGAGAATCCACCGATTACTAGAGTAACTTCAGTATTCAGTGTACCTAAATTTGAATACATATTTTTTTTTGTTCCAATAGATTATCTCTCTTGATATTGCATCCACAGCGATGCATTGTATAATCATCAACAAATAACTCAACCTCCTTGCTACAAGGTTACATTGCGGAGATTTCCGATCATATTGTGATTCGCTGGATACAGACTCGAAGTTTCAACTCGGAATTCTTCCCATGTAAGTCTTCCTGACATGCTTACATCCGGTAAATTATTCCTTTGCTTTCCCAATCACGCTTCTAGCTCTCCTCATTAACATCTCGTAGCTGGACCAAGTGAATATCTCACCAACTTTCCTCATTTCATCGCACCACGCTGTAGCACCTTTGTAAAGTTTAATTGCATCAAACACTAGTACATTCACGGCCACTGATGGTTTAACCGCATTGTCTCAAAGGTTTTATCGTTTTAGTTGAGACCTTAGCGAACTTTTTTCATCTTAAAATTGATTCTCACTTTGAAATTACACACAAAAAAACATTGAACTTTTCTCACGTCACCGGTATTATCCTCGGTACTATCCCACCGCTGCTTTGTAAGATTATGTTTTAATTGGGTACAATATTATAATAAAACTCCGTGACACAGTCTCTAAATTTTACTCTCTTCGGTAATATGGTTATCTCTAGACTGAACATTTTTAACCATCCAAATCCCAAACAGCCCTCTTCCCCATTCACCTCAGTCGTATATATTTTATGAGGACGGTGAAAGAAATCGGATAACTAACATCGTATGTATTCGAAATTATATTCCATCTCAGTCTCGCAAAATAAAATATAACACTACCCAACAACGATAACAGTTCTCTTTAAATGAGTAATGAAGCTATCTGTCAGATTTATGTACAATTTTGACAGATGACATCAGAAACACGGCGGAAACTAACATATATAATCACCGTAGCTAAAGTGTTGCCAACCTCTGAAATGTCATTCTTCCACCAAACCTCCCTCGTAAAAGAGATACCTACGTTAATTCCAGTTACTATACAGAAGTGTTAAATTGATAGCTAATGTATGCAGCTATTATAAGTAAAAGCGTCGACATGAATGGGATTGTTATTTTAATAGATAGTTGCTGATACTGCAACGAGCTATTTCAGAAAGTTTATATACGTTTTTTATCTACAAATAAATTTTATGTATGTGACATGAGCACGCTTTTTAAATAAAATTTGTAGCCTTACGAATATAAAAAGTTACTGCACCGGCTTGATCTGTCATAATCATCCAATAATACGAACAATTTGTATACAAAATGTAATATTTCACTACTAAAGACGATTGAGCAGCTGCTAAAACCGTACTTGGAAACAAATGGAAGTATTACGTTCAATGACACCAACAAATGAATTAGTTGTGCTTGATAATGCGATATTATTCATGTGTTTGTTGAGTCTACACTATCCTACCAGAAGCACAGTCAATATTCTATTCTGCTTTATAGTTTGGAAAACTTATCTGAAGATACGCGGCATTGGTGAGGAGTGAGCCAATATCTGTCATGAACGTACGGTTTAGCCTTTCTTTAAAGGTCAGGCATTTGTTAACAACAAATAAAGTTAAAACATCATACTGGATTTCAATATAGGTAAGAAATGGTCCAAAATCACCACATTAATTTTTTTCCACCAGCGTGCGGAAAGTGAATTTGTTAAGTTTTTGGGGAGTATACTGATATTTGAATAGTCAAAATATATTACGCACATTGTTAAGTCTCGACATTTTGTTTTATTTTATAAATGTGACAACGCTGCGTCGTTGCTGTGAAACTCACTTGGTAACAAACCATGAGAGCGATAAGAACGATTCTTTATTTGTGTAGTTAGAAATAAACGTATTTTAAGTGAAAGCGGTAACTACTACCCAACTACCTATCAAATACCTTGAGAAAAGTATAACAAAAAACATAGTGGTCCTTCGATAGCCGAATTACCAGCAAAAACAGTGCAAATCATCAATTGATTATAATAAACAACCTGAAAAGTGCAACGTAAAAATCCGTTAGCCATAAATCTACGTCAGTCATCCAGTGGACCGATGATATCTTAAAGATCTATCGACAGAGTCGACGAAAATATTCAACCGAGCGACTGCAAAACAAAACCCTCTACGAAATAAGTTGTAAGTCCGTTCCTTTTTTACCTAAATTTGCATGACCTTTATCATAAAACATTTCATTTTATAAATCCATTGTCTGTTAGTTCTTGAATTTAAGATGTCTGAAACGGAAAGCATAATCGAAAATGATTTAAAATTATTAATAAAAAAGCGAGGTAGCGTAAAACGCCGGTTAACACAATTTAAAACATTTATTGATAATTATTTCGAGTCAATAGTAGGGGAGCTTACCGTTGATCAGATTGAAAAAGCAAATATTTTAGATTTAGAAGCTAGGGTAGATAGATTTCAGCATATTTTAAATGAGTTTGATAATATTCAAGAAAAAATAGAAAACATAGGTGAAGACGAAGCATTTTTAAATAACCAAACAATCGAACGGGAACAATTTGAACAAATTTACTTTAATATTACGGGTAGGTGTAAAAGTTTTCCTGCAGACTATTACGAATCAATAAATCAGGCAACAAAAAATCGACAAGGCTGTGATGCAGATAGCATCGTTTCGCAACAATCAAGTGCCTTAATTAACGCTCGATCGCAAGCAGTGAAACTACCAGAAATAAAGCTCCCTAGATTCTCAGGACAATATGAACACTGGCTTGAGTTTAGGGACACCTTTGATGCATTAATAAATGCAAATTACTCTCTTTTAGACATTCAACGCTTTCACTACTTGAGATCGGCTTTAGAGGGTGGAGCAGCCCAAGTTATTAGAAGTATCGATTTTTCTGCGTCTAATTATAAGGTAGCATGGACAACATTGTTGTCGCGATATAACAATACCAGTGTTTTAGTTTATAATCACGTAAAATCTCTTTTTGACATTCAACAGATGACTCAAGAGTCTTCGGCCGACTTGAGAAAACTCATAGATATTGTAACGAAACACTTAAGATCACTCAAGTCATTACAACAGCCGACAGACTCATGGGACACCTTACTTATTTTTATTCTTACTACAAAACTAGATAAAAAATCTGCACGCGATTGGGAGGAAAAACGGGTTAGAATTTCTTCTCAAAAAAGCAATAGAAACGATGATGTTAGGTTACCATGTTTAAATGATTTTTTTGATTTTATAAAACAAAAAGCTGATCTTTTAGAGACACTAAGCTTAACGTCGGATAAACCTAATTCGAAAACTACTCGTGCTACACATTCAACTTGCGTAAATGACAGTGAACCGCAAAACCAACCGAAAAAACCGTTAATCAGCACTAAAACATATTCTAAGGTGCAATGCGGTTTATGCAAGGAAACTAACCACTATATACAAACCTGCACACATTTTCTTAAATTATCTGTTAATGAAAGACTCGAGAAGGTGAAAAGTCTAAAACTTTGCATAAACTGCCTGCGTGGAAATCACATGAGTAAAGTTTGTTTTGCGAGCCATTGTCGAAAGTGCCATGGAAAGCACAACACACTTTTGCATTTCGACAATACTGAACCCCTCAAAAACCAGATACAAAATGAATCACCAAACAACTCTGATGGCGGTCATTCGTCAATCAATCAGGTAAATAGCTCATGTAAACCAAATGTTGTTTTACTTTCAACCGCATTATGTCAGGTTAAGGGTAAAAATGGTAAGTTCTATAATTGTCGGATATTGTTAGATTCTGCATCCCAGTCCAATCTCATAAGTGAAAACTGTTGCCGAAGGCTTGGTTTGCTTACTTCTAAAATAAATATGTCTGTTATCGGCATAAACCAGGTAACCACAAGCATTGACAAACAATGTGAAATCCTTGTTCAATCTATGTACAATTCCTTCTCTGTACAAATTTCTTGTTTGGTCATGCCAGTGATTAACAAATTATTACCCGAACGTTTAATCGATAGGTCTTCCTTAAAAATTCCCGGTCATCTACGATTAGCTGATCCTGAATTTGGAAATCCAAATGAAATTGATATCCTTTTGGGGGCCCCAGTATTTTATAACCTTTTATGCATAGGTCAAATCAAACTAGATGAAAGACATCCTCAAGGGGCTCCCACATTGCAAAAAACTGTCTTTGGATGGGTAATCTCTGGTTCTGTACCTGTCGCAAATTCAAACCAATTGACTTGCAATTTCGTATCTAACGCCGAATTGCAAAACCAACTAAAAACATTTTGGGAAGTCGAAGAACTTAATCCAAAAGATCAAATCCTTTCAGTCAATGAACAGCAATATGAAGAGATATTTGTTAAAACTACGCGTCGTGATCCAGATGGCAGATTCATTGTACAAATTCCTCTTAAACAACCATCCTCATTGTTAGGCGAGTCTAAATCGAAAGCAGAGCAAATGTTAAAATCCGTTCAACGCAAATTGTCAAAAAATGCAAATATGAAGGTTCTTTACACCGATTTCTTGCATGATTATCTCACTCTTGGTCATATGTCTATTTCTGCATCCTCTGATCCAAGGCCTTCTTATTTTCTACCCCATCACAGTGTACTAAATGAAAATAATCAGACTACTCGCCTACGAGTTGTCTTTGACGGTTCTTCTCGAACCAGTTCTGGATTGTCCCTGAACGATATCCAATTGATAGGTCCTACCATACAGGATGATCTGATAGCCATTTTGTTAAGGTTTCGTCAACACCGTTTTGTTGTCTGTGCCGATATTATAAAAATGTATCGGCAAATCTTAATCGACGCTAGCCAGAGACCGTTACAAAAAATACTTTGGAGCGAAGATCCTATTAGTTCAGATGCTGGACAAAATCAAGAACTCTCTGCGCGTATCTTTTTCCAGTCAGTTTCTTTGGAGCGACTCCAGTATTTGTCTGTCTTGGATAAAAACCGAACCATACTTACTAAAAACATTTGTTCAAAACCGAGTCGCCCAGATCCAACAATTGACAAATCCTAACGACTGGCATCATATATCCACTACCGATAACCCGGCTGATTGTTTATCTAGAGGTGTAACCCCTACAGAACTTATATCTTTAGATTTGTATTGGTCCGGACCTTCTTGGTTAAAAGAGCCCCAAGAGGCATGGCCAAGGTCTTCAATCTATTTTAAGGGCGAACTACCTGAATTGAAAATTTCTAAAACCACTGTCCATGCAGTTACATCAATCGACCCCTTGCCTATTACGAAGTTTTCTTCCTTTTCGAAGCTCTGTAGAGTAACCGCTTGGTGTTTGAGATTCGCACAGAACTGTTCAGTAGCCAAGCAATGCAGAAACGTCGAACCATTAAAGGCTTCTGAACTGGCAGAAGCTACATATATATTGATTAAAGTATCTCAGAAGGAAACTTTCCCGGACGAGATTGACCTTCTTCTAAGGCTCAAACCGTTACCGCCTCGATCGAAAATACTAAATTTAAACCCCTTCATTGATCCTATCGGTATCCTTAGAGTAGGCGGGCGCCTTCAGCAGTCTTCTCTGGATTATCAAGGAAAACACCCTATTATATTACACAATAAAGCTCATCTGACAAGGATCCTTTTTTTCTCCGAACATTTACGATTGTGTCATGCTGGTCCCCAGCAACTCCTTTATTCCCTACGACAAAGGTATTGGCCCATAAACGGTCGAAATATAGCACGAAAAACCGTTCACGGCTGTGTTAGATGTTTTCGGGCAAAACCCACTATTGAAAGGCCTATTATGGGTAATCTTCCTAAACAGCGTGTAAACCCTGCTCCCCCATTTCACGTTATCGGTTTAGATTACGCAGGGCCAGTATTCATAAAAAGCAAGGGTGGTCGCGGGGCA
The DNA here is from genome assembly GCA_910591695.1 of Galerucella pusilla. Lineage (NCBI taxonomy): Eukaryota > Metazoa > Arthropoda > Insecta > Coleoptera > Chrysomelidae > Galerucella > Galerucella pusilla. Next base: position 38,725 of record CAJUYI010000154.1, read on the forward strand.
AGAGTATCTAAGGCTTATATATGCCTCTTTATTTGTTTCACTACCAAATGTATTCACATAGAGTTGGTCAGTGATTTAAGCACTGCTAGTTTCATCGCTGCTTTCAGGCGCTTTGTTTCTCGCAGAGGCAGACCCTTTGAAGTATTCTCCGACAATGGTTCCAACTTCATTGGAGCCAAGGCGGAGCTAATAGAACTAGGCAAATTTATATCTAACAATCGTAGTAAACTGCAAGAAACCTTTTCTGACTTCGGGGTCAATTGGAATTTTATACCGTCTCACTCCCCTCATATGGGTGGTTACTGGGAAGCGGGCATTAAATCTGCTAAGTTCCATTTAAAACGCGCTGACGCTAAATGTACTTTTGAAGAACTCTATACAGTACTGGTGGAAATTGAGGGTATCTTAAATTCAAGGCCTATCACTCCTTTGTCCACAGACCCTAATGACCTACAAGCCTTAAGTCCTTCCCACTTTCTAATCGGACGGCCAATCACAGCCTTACCAGATCCAGACGTGACTGAGATCATAAATAACAGACTTTCAAGATACCAATATATTCAAAAGCTGCAACAAATGTTCTGGAAACGTTGGTCCAAGGAATTTTTGTCGGAGCTGCAAATACGTACCAAGTGGAAAACTGGGCAGAGCTCCTTAAAGACTGGTGCCTTGGTGCTTCTCAAGGACGATAATGCGCCCCCTTGTAAATGGGCACTGGGACGCGTACTCAAGCTTCATTTTGGTCCTGATGGTGTTCCGCGTGTAGCTGATGTGAATCTCGGTGCTGGCAAGACAGTGCGTCGTACCTTCGCTAAACTTTGTGCGTTACCGCTCGAACAATCCGAACCGGAAGTCTGTGAATAACTCTTTCTTTTGATTTATTAACCTTTCAGATTTTCCAAACGTGCTTTAACCATAATAATATTTCTTTTTGGTATATTATGTTGAAAGTTAATTCTTTCAAGGCCGGGGGCATGTTAAGTCTCGACATTTTGTTTTATTTTATAAATGTGACAACGCTGCGTCGTTGCTGTGAAACTCACTTGGTAACAAACATTGAGAGCGATAAGAACGATTCTTTATTTGTGTAGTTAGAAATAAACGTATTTTAAGTGAAAGCGGTATCCTCAATCTTGTAGCAAGTAGCTTATTGGACCAGGCAGACCGAG
>CAJUYI010000154.1:55791-88287 GCA_910591695.1 Galerucella pusilla
GGTTTGCAGTGTACCCATCACTTTTCGGTTTTTAACCGATTTCAAAGGTAATGCGGCGATTATGTTTTCAGGTTTGGACGGGTTTATACAAAACAGCAAACCGAAATTTGTTAGTGAGTCTCAATAAAATGAATTTGAACGAGTTGCAAATATGTTCGCAAATTCTGGTCATTTGACAAACGGTTTGCGGTATTCCCATCACTTGTCGGCTTTTTATCCGATATCAAAGGAAATGCGCGCGAATATGTTTGCAGGTTTGGACGGGTCTATACAAAACGGTAAACCTCAATTTGTTAGTGAGGCTTAATAAAGTGAATTTGAAAGCGTTGCAAACATGTTCGCAAATCCTGGTCATTTGACAAAAGGTTTGTGGTGATCCCATTACTTGCCGGTTATCAAAGGAAATGTGTGCAAATGTCTTTGCAGGTTTGGACGGGTTTATACCAAACGGCAAACCAAAATTTGTTTGTGAGCCTCAGTGAAGTGAATTTTCTATTTTTTCTCCATTTTGATTGTTTTATGTTATTTTTTGCAATGAAGTAGATAAAAGAAAATACATGGAACTCATTCACATTCATTTACAAAAATATTTGTTTGTTCTGCACTTTTTTCTGCATAAAAATGTGTTCGCATTTTCTTGTTTTCCGCGTTTTTCTGCAATTAACGAATAATAATATATATAGGGACGCTGCTGCTGCAGCTACACTTTTTCCACCTTGATCTACTGAAAACAATTATAGGAACAGCACAAATGCAAACGCTCCGTTTGCTGTTCGGTTCGTCGAAATAAAAAAGGCCATTTGCCGTTCAGTTCGTTCTTCTGTTTGCTTGCTGTTCTTCGTAATGTTCAGGTCTATACGAAGCTTATGACAAACGAATTGCAAATCGCGTTGAAAATATTACTACCCATCGAATTTTCATGACTTCCAATCCCTTTTGGATAAAACCAACAGCTACTTGGTGTAAAAATTATAAAAGACCCGCTGGAAAATTTGGATAAAATATTAAATATATGGTGGAACATAATTAATAATAGAATTGGTTTTTCTTCTAGTTATGAAAGGTGTATAGGAACAAAAATCTATCCAAATAACAGGCCACGCTACAGAATCTTCGCCTAAGCATCATAAAACCATAATAATCAGAGTAAAAACAAATACAACGAGATGTTTAACCAATACATCAACAGCTGTCACAACAAATAAAATATCCAATAGCACATTGGGAAAAACAGATGCTACTTCTTCTTCTGGAAGAGGTTATTGTGTTTTCAATAATTGTTCATTTCAATCTACGGACTTTCAAATACAACTGAGCCGGGTTTTACCTAGTCACCCTGTTTAACTTAGATGTGTAATCAAATACCCTTCATGTTATATAACTAGGGGAGTAGTTGTTGCTTCCCAGTGAACGGTCTACTCTTTTAAAAAGTAATTTTCAAATTGTAAGGCAGTATAATAGTACTAAACTTTTAACTTTAACATCTATTGAAAACACGAATTACTTAAATGACAATTACCTACAGGAGACTGTAATTAAGTGAATCTTTCTTTTAAACATTATTGGAAATCTTATAATGCGGTCGAAATTGAAGTCACTATGTAGGTAGCACGTTCAACACGTTGAGTGGTTTTCCTTCAATTATGAAACCTTCCACTGGCTAATAGATTTCCCAGAGGAAAAAGTAGCATTGCTTGTAGTGCAAGATAACAAAAATGAAGGAAATTTAAAACGTTTATTTTCTTCCTGCTATGCCTACGTGGCTGTTAATTTTGAAAGTTATACACTTGATTACTTTTTTTATTAAAGTTAATTAAGTTATAGTGAGCATTGAGTTGATTGTGAGCAAAATTGGTTCATAAAAGATGTCTATTGGGAAAGTGAAAATACTTAAGCGAAGACCAAAGGTCACAGATGTGGGCTGAAAATAATTATTGGGTCTTACGACCTTTGTACTTGAGATGATATTTTGTTGATTCTGGTCATAACTCGTATATCTTATTTGCTACACAGTCCAGTTGAATCCTTCACTAATAACAATTGATATCGAGTATTTCACAAAGACAATTGTCTTCAGTTGCTCTCAATCCGGACCTGGAATTTATATTATGTGGGGTATAATTGAAAAAAATGTGTTCAAAATATTCAAGATATTCGGAGTCAATCAATGATGTAATGGAGAGCTACTAAACGCCCTTTGAAGCACATCATTCTCTGGCCTCTAATGTCCACCCCCCGGTTCAGGTCAGTGCACATGGAGGTCAGCCTAATGCCATTTATACATTCATTGACACTCGACATTATGACCGGACGTTACCAGGACAACATAATTTGATATACATTGTGATTCCTTCCCCCTTTTGTCGAATACTGAGCTAAGTGTCAGGCATTCGCAATAGCATATCATGAGCGCTGTGGTTTCCTCGTCTTCTTAATCAAGTCCCAACTATATGCAAGTGCTGCTAATCCTATGCTGTTCACCAAGGCTACAGTATCCTGTTAGGTGTCTAAAAAGGATTCAGATTGTTCGTCTGTTCTGGTTTGACTGTTCGATTAATTTCGACACCCCCAGTAAAAGGGTTCGAGAACTCGGTGACCCAGCCTTAAGGCTTTCTGTGCTCTTGGTTGTACCGTTCATTACCCTTATCAGGCACAACCGTTTTTTCAATAGATTCTTCTTGCGGAAATTCTCCCTTGGTTACTCTACACCGAGAGAAGAGTTTGACCTCTCTTTGTTTAAAACTAACATTGCTTATTTATTATTAAGAAGCCATATTAACGTGAAAATATTGGAAAATTTTGATATAAAACAATGATTTATTCGAGTGTAATTTCTTTAATGTGAAAAAATTTGTTCTCCTTTATGCACACCTTCACACAATTGTTCTTCAGAAACTATAAAAGTCTACGAAGCACAATATAATATTTTTTTTATAAAATATAACAATGCTTTTTGGGTAAAAATGGTTTTCATTACCCAGAAAAAAACCTAACATCTTCAATAATATCCCATCACTTTGAAACAACAAATTAAATATTCATAGTAAATCATTTGAAACGTCGAAATAAAAAACATTATCGTGGTTTGATTCCCAAAAGAATAAGAAAAAAGAATAAGTAATGCCACAAATAACTTACAGAAGATATTTGAAAGTTTTGACAGAAATTTAAATTTTTTAAATAAGCCTAGATTATTAGCCTCAAATAAGATCTACTTTATACCGAAAAAATAAGTATCTCACATCCATTTGCACCGATCTTAGTTAAGTTGTGGTTAAGTTTTAATTACCAATTAAATTGAAATGTTCCTTTCACCATGACATTCATTCTTAAGTTAACGCTATAACTAATAGTTGAATCTAATCCTCAGATAAGGTAGGGTTTAACGGCCAGTTTTTCAATTGAATATAAAGTCTTTATCAAAATTTAATTGATGATTAATGCAAAGGAACGGTTTTTCAATGTTTTATTAGATTAAAAGTATCAATTAAACTTCTTGTTAGCTAACGTAAAGATGTGGTGTATTTTAAGAAATTAATACCTACTTAATTTTTCCGTCGGCTGTTTGTGGCACCGTTCGCCGTTCGTAGAAGCCAATTAAAACGATTTTTAGTTGTCACGTGTGTTACATCATAAGGGAAATGTAATTTATTGACATTATAATTTTGAATTTCTGGTTATTTTATTCGTGAATTGTTGCAAAAAAGTCTTTTATTTCGTTTATATTGTGTTTTTGGTACTGTAAAATCGTCGTCAAACATGGATTTTGATATGAATGTGTACTCTACTGACGAAGAACCTAGACGTCCAAAAACTATACGTCCTAGACCAAATTTTTTTGAGGAATACGACAATAAAGATTTTTTGGACAGATTTAGATTAAGTAAAGATACGGTAGAACATTTATCCGAGTCATTAGAAGATATTCTTTCACATCCAACTGATAGGTAAATTTAAAAATTTGATGAGAGGCAGAGATTAAATTAAAATAATTTCATTTCATCTTCTTGAGTGAAATTTGGGGCCCGTTCTCGCTTTTGTCTAAAAATAAAATTGGTTATTTGTTATTTATCTTAAAATACCTTAAATTAAAGTATACTTTCTTAGGTATGTACACCGACCTTTAATATAAACGGTAGGTAATTATTATAAATTTTAGGTTAACTCTTGTTCTTCTTTTCTTTTAGCGACGATATTACCATAGAGGAAGTAAAATATTACTACATATCTGTGGCGAAAACTTTACAGTATCTATTGCCAACCTTCAGAAAATATCCTAAATATTAAATTACTTAACTGATAATTAAAAGTTGTTTGAAAAACAGTACTTTGTTGTTAAGTATCTATTATTTTTAATTAATAGTTAGGTAATTGAAACTTAAATAATATATTGAAAAACTGGCTGTTAGATTATATAATTATTAATTAAAGTTATGTCAATATGACAATCAACTGAAGTGCTTGGTGAATTTGCGAGATAAATTTCTATTTCAATAAGATATGGATTTAATGGACTTTTAGGAAGATGAAGATGGCCTGGAAATCTTGGACATATACTAAGCTTTGGATTCCAAGAAGAAGATATCAGAGGGAAAATCACTTTGAAGGGATGGATGCAACGACTTTAAAAAAAAGATTTCTTTCTTTTTATTTGTGTAAAATCGTTTTAAAACATCTACAGATCTGTAGCTATCTGATTGAGCATTAAACTCCCTCTCAATCTTTGTCCAGGTCTGTTCCTTATCCTTCCAGCTTAACGCACCTGTTCCCTTGCATACTATTATATGCTTGTGGGTACTTTCTTATTAACTTCAAGCACATTATTTTCCCATTTTGAAAGAAATTTGTTGATCTTTCCCTCTTTCCGCTCCCATTCAAAACTCCTACCTTTTGTTTGGGTAATTTCACAAATATAAATATCCAATAGTTGTCATATTTTTTACTCCACTATTACCAACAAAATTGCTATTTTTCGAATTATTCCTAAATGTCAAGATACCAACTTACACCTAACACATAATTTACTAGCCAGTACCTTAACCACAAACGGTGCAAAACACTTCACTTTTAATCAATGGTTAAAGTTAATCATGAGTAACTAAAGCCAAAAGATAACTGCAATCGGTGCATTGCAGTTAGTATTGTTACGAGAAAAAAATCTGATTTGCTACAAATCACATATTTCTTCACCCGTAAGAAATCACATTAGTCTACAAATTATGTGGCAATACCCTTGTGCCCCGGAATATGTTTAAATTCTTAATCATCGTGTAATTTAAAATTTTATTATCAATATTTAGGATTAAGCGAGACGAGATAAGACAACCCGTAACAAGACGAGACCGAGACTTAAACGAGACGAGATTTTTGATACTCTTGTCTCGTGTGAAGCCCTATTTAGAAGGTACTCCAAGAATTTGGCTGATAATTGTTTCGGCTGCCTTATTCCCGGATCCTTATTCTACCATTATCAAAACTCGTTTTTATAACAATGTTGGTTTTTTGTTATTAATTACCGATAGCACATACTAATAAATGGTTAATTCACTTTATTTGCCGATTACAGACACTAGACGAGATCTAGCTGCTGTTATAATTGGAATGGACTTTGCTTTTACGTATAGAAACTACATTCTCTCAAACCAATTTTCTTGGAGTTTATATTCACATCGCCCTCAAATTATCCGTACATGTACACTTGTGCAGGAAAATCACGCTTTGCTGGTTTTGTCATTTAATCTGTCTATCTGCTAACATTTTAATTCTTCTACTGCATTAATACCTTACTTCTCTCTGGCTGTATCACATTTCTCGCTATGCTGTGCCTTCCTGAGACTTTTGTAGTTTGTGCCTGTTTGATTTTATTTTCAAATAACAAAAGAGGGAAATTCGTTACGTATTTGGTTTGACTAGTAGGACGACGCATTGCGAATTCTGTACAAATAAATACAAAATTTAAACTCATCCGGCTCTATTTATTTTGAGATCCGTTTGTTTGAATCGAAAATACATTAACAATTCAACTGAACGACTGATGCATAATTAACCTACGCGAAGTGAAAATTTTGATGTTTATTCAACAGTCCCTTCTTTGCAATACAATTTATCCTTTGAATCAAAAGCGGTAGATAGTTATAATAGGATTGACCAAGACATAATTACGCAATTGCAGATTTTTGAATTAGATTGTTGATAATAATTATGGTTATTTTATTCAATATGGATGCATCTATAAAATTACATGATATGTAACATGAGCGGCTATTTGGGAATATGAACGACTATTTTGTTTGATTGCGAAATTTGAAAATGTCTTGTTTTCGTTCATCTTCCACTATGGAAATTAGTGATTTTGTGAACAAATGAAAAGGGGAGTAGAAAGTCTATAGGAAGGCAATTTTTGTCAGCAGAACAAATATAAATTATGTGAGACTACCCCAACTATCGTTATTACTGAAAGATTGGGCATGGAATATGCGAGAAGAAAGTGGTGAAGAATATAAAGAATACACAGTCAAATTAATGATAAACGTAAGATAAATACGTATGAAGATTTCAAAGTGCCAGGGATGCGCGTAATGGAAAAAAGCGAAACTTCCAATATGTTCTCAAAAAAGGAAGGAAAGTTCAGAAGCACTAACTTCAGGTGAATCGGGTGCTATTATAGATAGCTATGATGAGAATATCCCAGATGGCTTCCGGAAGGAATTTTTTCAGATAGTAGAGTTGGCCTGGCGAGGAGACGGAGGTATATATTCCGGAATCGATTATTCCAAAAGAGAAATGAAAAACTATAGAACCTACTCTGACAGAATCGAATATAATCCTGTGTTTACAAAAACTTGCCAAGGAGGAAATCGGAAAGGCGCGGAAAGTGAATTGCTTGCTGCTAACAGTCAAAAGTATTTTGTTGGAATTTCTCAGCAAGCGAGAGTCACATAACCAGCGACCGTTTTTTCTTGACTTCAAATCCGCACTGGAAAAAACAGGGATCTGCATGGTACAAAAATTGTCCTATACGAAAAAATTTGTATTTGAAATGGATGAAAACTGAACTGGAACGTATTGGTTTGGATGCGAAGAAAAAAAAAAACACGAATCACATCAGTCGCTCTATGGCAGTTTCATAATTAGCAAAGGTTGGCGTGCAAGAACAGAAACTGATAAAAATAACGGGCCACAGTAATCGTCTATCAAACCCTACCTCCAGCTCTATGGGCAACACCACAATAAAATAATCATAAATAGAATGAGGTAGTGAAAAGAAAGAACGCAAATATTGTTTCTTAACACTATTTCTATTTATGAGTCGTTAAAAATATTTTTATTTTTTAAGTCCGGATTTAATGGATGTCTTGTATGTTTGAGGACCTGTGGAGGAACTATTAAGATGCCACCCCCAAAAAAACGACAACCGCGCTAGCAGCCAAGCTAGCAACAGGACGAGGAGGACAGAGGAAGCAACATCAGACTCGGACAGCGAAGACAGCGAAGCCAGAGTAAAGAAGCCGAAGCCGCTCAGAAAGCGTCCGCAGAAAGGCGCAGAATCCCCAAAAAGGACGAAGACAGCGATGAAAAGGAGATGGATTTCACTGAAGTAATGTCCATCAGGGACATAGAGAAAAAAGAAGCCGCCGCCCGGAGGACCGCCATCCGCGAGAACTAGAAGACGACGACGACGACGCATCGACCGCCACCCGTCATTCTGCGAAGCATCCACCAATGGAGCTCCGTAAGAAAAGAAATAGAACGACGCAACATAAAGACGGGGTATATCACAATCCGAGAAAGACTCGGAGTGAAAATACCCTGCGAAGGACCCGAGGACTACAGGAACCTCACAAGGTACCTGAGGAAAGAAAGAAAAGAAGTGAAGTGGTATGCGTATATGCCACAAGAAGACAGGATGGCAAGGATCGTCATACGAGGACTAACACACTGCGAGGTCACCAAGGAAGTCAAGGAAGAAATCGAGAGGCAAGGGGTGAATATAAAACGACTAACCCAATTACATTCCAAATTCGGAGAGAGAAGACCGCTACCCATCTACCTGGTGGAGCTGGAGCCTGAGGAAAAAGAGAAAATCCGGAAAATCCAACACATCCAGAACGTGAGGATCAGGTGGGAAGAACAAAGACGAGGAAAAGGGCCGACAAAGTGCTACAACTGCCAAGGCTTCCACCACGGACAGACGACATGTAACGTAAACACTAAATGCGTGAAGTGCGGAGGACCACACCGATCCAACGACTGCCCACGACCGAAGACCAGGCCGGCCATCTGCGCAAACTGCCAGGAAGAACACCCGGCAAACTACAAAGGATGCCCAAAGGCCCTAAGCAACCAGAAGACAAGGACAACAGCAACAGCAGTAACGAAGACAGTAGTCAGCTACGCCCAAGCCGCAGCTAACAAGAGAACAACGACAAACAACAACGGAACAACAGATCCTCGAACAGGTGACAAAGCTATTAGCTCAGCTACTAGCTTAAAGACGCTTGTAAGAGATCGGAAAAAAAGAAGACACACTCTACAAGGGTGTTTTCAGCCGCAGTCACACACGCAACGGAAGATCGCCGAAGAAAAAACCACCGAGGTTACACGGCCAAAGAGAAGACGCTCGCCTCCAGCTGCAAGACCTTTTAGCTAGGCACGAGCTATACGCTGAAACGCGAACTACGACGATGAGACCCATCGGTTAAGATGGGGGGAGTGGTGGATGTCCTCCCCGGAGATGTACCTTGTTTAGAGAGGAGCATCCTGGGTGGGACGGGTTCATCAGGTTGTGTGTGTATAAGAAACATGGCCTCAACTTTAGCAGCACAGGCGATACCATACACAATATAGAGATACATAGGGCGTCACCAACTGAAATTATTTATGGTGCTGGTACGAGTATTATTTTATAATAATAGTGATCGACTATTCTTTTCTTTTTATGTTATTATTGTTGTTATTTTTGATTAATTGAAGGCTGTAAAAATTCACGTTAAAACGAAATAAATGTTGAAACGTATAGTATATAGGAATCATTTTATGCTGTTTATGAAATAATTTTCCTGAATATCACTCGATCATGACAAATAGAGACTATTATTTTCTTTAATTCCTCTCGAGTAACTTGTATTTCGAGACAATTTAATTTGACCATATGATCATTAATAATCAAAGAACAACTCCCGAGAGCTTTAGCTCAGATTATTAATACTCATATGGTTTCATCAAACTGTCAAAATACAGGTTACCCTCAATAGAATTACTGAGAAAATAATCGTCGGCTATTTGTCATGGTCTCGTGATATCACTTTCGAATATTTTTTCAAACAGGCAAGGTGATATAAGTAACTGCAATCATCTTCTTACCACTGGGAAATCTTCCAGAGAAAGGCTATTCAATTGTGAACACAGTTAGTGGGTCTATTAGCTCCTCCATGGTAACTCGCAAAATTCCATTTTGGCACACACCTATTCATATTTCACCGAACAAATCTAGCTCTTAACAAAGCAGTATATTTGGTGACTGATATTTCCGATCTGTGAGTGATAGAGTCAGAGGAAGCCCTGGCGGACAGACATAAAGTATGTGCTCTGCAGTTTGCAGTTCCATTATCTTCCAGACTAAGACGGCACATCGGATCTCCCAGCTCTTACTATTTAATGATCCAAACGACAGGACAGGATATGACTGAGCCTGCTCCAGTAAATTATGCCAGTAGTATTGCTGTCCAAGTATTTGGGGTTTGTTTGGCGAAGCTCAATGATATGCCAATTGCAGGTTCTGGTCTAATAAAATCACCTGTGGCACCCACCCGTTGACAAGAGTTTGCTATCCAGACCAGAATGGCGCGGGAACCAGACCAGGAACTCTTTATTGAGTTTTTCTATTGGGGGGATTCTTTTTAGGCAATTTGATATCAATTCTGTAGTTAAGCGACAAGAGCTAAGTGCTTTTATAGTTGCTGGGCAGTGAAGATTTTAATTCTTGTATATTCGCCAATCTCACATATAAAACATAGGTACATACAGTCGCATATGATCCCATACCAATGTCATCAAAAATTAGCGGAAGCAGCGACCCCCGCCCCCTATAGTACCTACGTAATACTTGAACGGCCCCACTTCAGTAACTGAGAACAACCAATAACGAATGCAAAACGATTGAATTGAATTTATATACAATAATATAAAGAATACAGTCGACTCTCGTTAATTCAAAATTCTGCGATAATTTGAACCTCTCTTTAATTCAAAGTTCCCCAGAAAATATCTAAATCAATACATATTTATGCACTTGGTAATTCAAACGAAAAAAATCATTGATACGTAACAAAACGACGCGTTAATTCGAACTCATCGGCGTCAAACACTCGAAAATTCAGTGTTGCAGAGAGTTCTTTCGAATGATTAATTAATTCACATTATAAGCGATTAAAAAAATAGATGTCTAGATTATAGTATCATACTATTATAACGACTTACGAATTTGTAAATTACTTTTCAAACAGTAGACCGTTCACTAAGAACAAACATCTAGTTTTCGGGCTATATGCCCCCACAGACAATAAATTACAGTTCCAAGTTGAACGGTGTTGGGATATCTTCACGATATAACCAACCATTCTGGTTTGTAATTAGGAAAGACAATATCACTTGTATATTCAAATTTGTAAGGCATTATAATAGTATGATACCATTATCTCGACATCTATTGATAACTCGCTTTACTTAAATATGACAATTGTTACAAGAAACTGTAATTTAGCAAAAAATAAGAAGTATTTCCTTACAATTGTAGCAGTATCCACTGCCTCAATCATCTCCAGAGGAGTCCCAGAAATGGAAAATTCATCATCACTTAACAACTCTAGCAATTAAATTTATGTGTCAAGTTTGTCAATTCAACATTACTACGTTTCCATTAGTGAATGAAATTATACGCGATTTTTTCAAAATTCATTAATATCTATCGAATTTCAAACGTTTTGCGGAAAAATAGTATGCTCACCTCGAAGAAAAGGCCACATTCCTGGTCTTCACAGTTGTCCAGGAATGTTAGGATTTTCCTACTCGGTACACCATGTACTATTCATTTTGTCGATCTCCTAGAATATTTATTTTTCATCACATTTTATTGAAACTATCTTCAATTTGTTGCAAACTTATGAATATAATCGTTGATTAATAAATATAAGAACGGACGCAACGCAATTTAGAATGTTTTAGACAGAAACAGACAACAAACTACCTCAATTTCTGGACTAAAAACAGGTCATCGTGTTTGTCCGGAATATCTCTTTAATAGAGCGTAAGGATGATCCTTGATGTGAATGTGGTCAAATAGGTAACATGTTACATATTTTATTTGAATGTCCTATGAATAAAACCAACTATTTTGACTCACATCAAGAACTGATTAAACTGAATTTCACTTATATGGCTTTAGGTTTGAAACTATGTAACTATTAACGAAATTTTACAAAACATTCAAAATTAAGTTATAAAATTAAATATACAGAGTGTATACCTACTAAGGATGATAAATTCCTTCAAATTATCAAACCTGGTGTAAAAAACTTCATTTTTATTACTGATAGGTAGAATTATGCTGCAACTCTTTGGTAGATAGCATACAGGTATAAGAATAATATAGGTAAATTTAAGGAATTTTCAAGAAATACATATAGGTAACTTGACTTTTATTTAACTGCGGATATGTTTTTAAAAACTAACTGTGTTACCTAAACAACTTAACAATTAGGATTCCAGTTATAGACTAACTTATACAATACAAAAAATGAATTAACTAATAAAATACAACTAAGCATAAATGAAAACGAAGTGGTAAAAGACAAACAATAAAAATGATTATTCAGCTAATTGGACATGCAACATAAGGTTGATAAATATAATATAGCCCATGTTACTCTGAGTTGATGTAGCTTTCGGTAAAATTTGTTCAGTATATCGTAACAAACAAAACATCAATCATTTTCCTCGTTATACGTAATATTTATTTAGATTATTGTTTGAGTGGCAATTATTTATGAGACAAACAAAAGAGAGAACATTTAGATTAGCTTCCAGTTATATTATTTTGAAAACAAAACAAAAATCACGTGTGAAGACGTGCATATTTTTCTTCGAAGTATCGCGTGATAGGGCAACATACAATTGCAGGTGCGATAAGCACTGTATGCTTAAGTCTGCTCCCTCAATTTTTATTGTTTAATCCTGCGCTTTATTTATTGTCATTCCAATCGCTTTTTCACGAGAAATTAAAGCCGTTCAAATTTAAAAGGCAAATCTAGACCAGGGCATTCAGGAAAAATGGAGGAAATTTTGGAGCACAGCAGATATCGAGCCAATTACATGGACTATGCGATTTCCCCTCAAGAATTTCCCTCGGATACCCCTGAAGAGGCGCCCCTGATTTTGTTCTAAATGCCCTGAGGGTGTCGTGGGATGGACGGCGATTGTATCAAGCGAATCGAGGCGCTTTAAATTTTTCTCTGGCGTCCGTAATTTTTTTGCGATTACTCCTAAGATATTCATTTAATTTATATGATGTGAAAAAATAAAGTAATGTGCATGAAATACTTCTCTAGGTAATTTTAAATCTTATGGATTGATACCGTATTAAATTTGTGTAAAATAGCCTTCACATTACCGCATTATGATAGCCAAATTTTTAAAGCATTAAAATAGAAATAGTATGTTATCTTCAAGAGACGTGGACTTTTCTTATATAAGATATAGTTAAAATAATACCCTTCTTGGTGTGCGTCATCGATTGTGACGTATATCCGGGTTTTCGGCATGTCGTTTATTTTATTTGCTATTTTGACATATAGCTAACCTTAAATTTGATAAATAAGATCATCAGGATTGTATTTAGCCAAATTCGAAAAGGCTATGCAATTAATAATTACCAGCTTCTTTTTCTAGTTGAAAATACTTGAGAACTTTCACTGATGTTTTTCCGTGTATTCATGCATATTTTTGTATTATTCATATAAATAAAACAATAAGATTAATATTCACTTTTCATAAATAATAATTGACCGTAAACAACAAAGTACAGACCTGTCAAGTACTGTCAGTGTGACAATAGAAAAAGACGTAAGACTTATTGCCGCTACGAAAGTAACGCCTTCATGGTATTTTAAACTCTCGATTAATAGGTTGAGCTTGAGCGTAATCTAAACAACAACCCATCAAATTTTTGTAAGCCAAAGATTGGGATTAACGTTTGTAATACATTTAAACGGTTCATTATTGTGATATTTTGATTAGGATTAATCACAGACCTGCCTTTTTTTCCATTTCTCCCTACGTAATGTATTAGAAAGACATCAACAATCGATGACGCACACCGAGAAGGGTATTATTTCAACTCTACACAATTCCACCATACATCATTTTTCCCACGATCACCACCCAAAGTAGGCTTTTGCACACTCAAATCTAACCGCAAAAATGATGTTTACCGTGATCTGTCATAATTTGACATTATTTCCGCTCTAAAGCGTACTTTTTCGCTCGTCTGTTACTTCATTCAAAGTTTATGAAAAAGTTGTCTGTTGTCTGAATAGCTATTCAAAAAATGGATAGTTCATGGTTCACCTCCAGATATAGCAGAATTTGGTAAAAATATCACTTTTAATCTTCTGCCAACTAAATCCAGAGGTGAATACGAAAAACAATACAATATTTTCATGGATTGGTGCCGCTCAAAGAAAATTAAGAATGTATTGCTGACTTATTTTGGCGAAAAATCAAAAACTCCAAAATCTTGAACCTAGTGGTCACAATATTACATGTTTTCAATATTACACTCTAATGATTTAATAATAATTTCCATGTTTTTATTATTTATCTAAAAATAATGTGATCGTAGAAAAAACCTTTTGTTCAATTCGAGCAGAAAGCGCGTTGCCACTTTCGGCAGATTGCCTGCAACTCTCCGCCTCAAGTGCCAAAGTATCACTTCCCGCTCTTATTACACAAATAGCTATTGTTATATCTCAAATGGTTTAGGTAGCCTTTTTGTTGAAAGCGCCGGAACACTTTGTTTAATAATATGTAGTGATGGTGATTTTCCTTAGGTGTCTTGTATGAATATTACCTTTCATTTAATTCCTACCATCCACCTTCTTGTTAATCACGTCATCTACTCACAGCAGAGCAAAAAGAGTATATGTGGCTTATGAGCAGTGTCGGAGGACAGTGGGACTCACATGGGGTCTGTCACCCCGTGTGCTCACCTGATGTTTAAACATCACAGGAGCCATTAGAACAACACAAACCGCAGTAATGGAACTAATTACTGGTCTGACCCCTCTGGACCTGTACGTCAAGGAGGTTGCGTTAATGGCCATGGTACGATTGCGCACGGCTGGTGTGAACCCCGAAGTAGAAGTGAGCCAATTGAGGTTGAGCCTATGGCAGGAATCGCTTACTGCACTACCTCTGCTGCAGGCAGCCAATGATGCAATTGAATCCAGGTTTTTGTTTTATAAACCCTACAAAATACAAATACACAGAGCCAGATGCTGCAAATGCAATACCCATATATACAGATGGTTCAAAATGAAAGAAGGCTCAGGATGTGGAGTTTCCTCGAGAGTACTAAGCCTAAGCCTAAGGATTAAGTGGGGAATGGGAAACAATACCAGCGTGGTTCAAACAGAACTGGCTGGTATCTCAATTGCCACGAAAGAACTAACCAGAAGAGGAATTTCTAGCCAAAACATAACAATCTGCACTGATAGTGACAAGCCCTATTAGCATTGAACAGACAACGTGTTATATCGAGGCTAGTACTAGAGTGCCACCAAGATTTAGCTAACACCTCGGCAGATAACAATATATATGAGGTGGGTTGAAGGGCACGACAGGAGTTGAGGAAATCGCATTGCCGATTCTTTAGCCAGGGAAGCCGCTGGACTAAAAATTCTAGGACCCAGTGACACCTACGGCCTAACGACTTCGACAATTGCGGAACTAGCCAAACGTTACACCCATGCTCAATCCCTCAAGAGATGGGATGGAATCAAAGGATGCAGTCTTGCCAGGATCACCCTGGGCGACCCTGAGAAGCTGGCGCCAGAAAAATATTTGGCGATGACCAGGAAAAACCTACGTTCAACAGTAGGATTTCTGACTGGCCACTGTCAACTAAGGAAACAACTCCATACTATGCAGAATGTGTGAACAGGAGGATGAAACTGTCAGGCATGTCTTATGCGAGTGTCCGGAGTTATCGTCAATAAGAGAGTGTGAGTTCGGTGAGTCTTGGCCTACACCTGCCGATGTAAAGGATATGTCTCCTAGTGACCTGTACACCTTCCTGAGAAGGACAGGATGGACAACTCCTCGGGAGGATGTACAATGAGTCACATGTGGCCTATGTGCTGTGAGCCTCTCACCCTCCCTACTCTACAGATACAGATTACTTTATCTATACATTTTTTATTAGTTGTCCGATTACAGTGAAGCATATTTTTTCACGTCAGTTTTGCAATAAATCAGGTATTATTTCTCAAACAGCGACTAATTAATAAATCAAATTAAGTTGTACATGGTCCTTCAACAGGAAATTATAGATACACAATCAGATACTGATGCTTGATGTATCGATCCCCATGTAAATGTAACGTTCTCCGATATCATGTTATGCGAAGTACAGGATGTGCATGGCATACTACAAAGTTTCTATTGTAATCGTTTCAAGCTTTTTCTTTGGTCTGACAACGCTTTGTAGTTGCGGTTGTTCTATGTAGAGATACGATTTTTTTTTCATAATGCTAGAATTGAATCATTCAACAAAATATAATCCTTTCAATTTGTGATTGAAATTAGTATCGAATGCAGAGCAAACAGAGAAATGAATGATAGTCTCCCTACATTATATCCGCAATTCAGTAATCGTTAGGTATTCTGGATACTATTATCCACAAAAATTTATTGCACTATGTGTAATATATATATAAATTATAAATTATTAGAAATTATTGAGTAGCAATAATATTTCGATTGACTAAGCATCTGTGGTGAGCTTCATTGCCACCTATGGAGCCTTAATCTGGTGGCCAAAAACGGTTAAATGAAAAGCTAAACTGGAGCTATCAAAATTTCAGAGGCTTAAGAAGCAGCCGGACTGCGGCAAAGGAAGCCATAATCAATCTTCCTCATCTTACTCAGCAATGAGAACTGGCACGAAGGAACCAACAACCACAGTCATTCCTGAATCACTGATGTTATAACAAGCTTGCTTAGTGAATTAAGAAGTGATGCCTTATTGTCCATAATTAACGACAAACAACCATACCATACCCACTAAGGAAAGTTGGTGTGGTACACTGACGGTTATAAAACTGATATAGGATTGGGAGCACATCCACGCATTGCTGGGAAGTTTGCATCTGTACTCAAAAATAACGTTACGAATTTTCGCATCTCTATTAATATTAATTAATATGAAATAATTTTTCAAAGCTTCTCCATCGAATTGACTGGCCATGTTGCCAAATGACCCTTTTTAATTCTTGTTAGTTGTTATTGTCAATTATTTATTTTTTTCGCTAAATTCAGCGCAATTTAGGTTTATAAGAAGCTGATTGAATTGTTTAGGATTTTGAACTTTAGATGATAGTCTCTGTATCATATTCTAAGTTTTTTTATCGTGTTTTCGGTATTTTCCACGGAAACGCCATCTAGGTGAACCCAGTAGGAATTGTTAATACCATAATTATTGTAAAACTTGTTTTCGCTGAAGCGTGAAAGGTACTTTATTCCAGTAGGTTCGGGGCATTCTGCTTTTGACCTTTGTACATCGTGGTGTGACTTTCAATTTTAATCGTTATTTTTTTTTTGAAAAAAAAAAATCATCCTTCATGGGCTTTATTTTGAAAGTCGATATCATATTTTGGGATTAGTAATTGTTTTGTGGCCAATAGAATATTTGGTATTTTTGGTTATTTCCCAAATTTATTGCTTGAAACAAAGGATTTTTACACGACACGTGCAAAGTGTCTTCTAAGCGCTGCGTTTTACACCGACAGGTATGTACTTTACTATTATTTTATTTCTTCCTGTTACTTCACGTTTCCCTTAAATATATTGCGAAATACTAAGTTATTAATATAATCACATTCGTTTTTAAGAGTAACGGCTGTTTCATATTGTAAATATAATTATTCTCATACATTTGTTATATTGTAACGTATCTTATTTGGGAATTCTTCGTTCTAGGAAGAATATAATATAGATGAATACTGTTTGCTAATAGCGCCAAACTAGATTCCACCAGTAGATACATCAACCTAAAAGCCCCTTGGCCAGGGTAAGTAATTTAAAATTATTTTTTTAAATATTTTTCGTTTTATTGTACACGATTTTTCTGAAAAGGTATTCCCACCTCTAGTTTTTTTGGTAGGCTTAATTTTGGTCTGGTTTTTGTTTATTGATCACAATAGTTGCCAAACCTGATAAATATCGTCGAAGTTAAATATATTATTAGTGGCATTTATTATTTCTTTTAAACAAATATAATTAATTATGCGTCTATTGAATTTTGTTCTCGTTAATAAATCGTTACTATTGTTAAACAGGTTATTTTATGAAGTCATTTGAATAGAAATAACAATTTGTTATACTTCTGTTACAGAAATCATTTTATTTATATTTATAGGGTTTTTATTTTGGATATTGAATTGGTACTGAATTCCTTCAGTTCGATCGTTCTCCTTGGTGGTTTTCTTCTTCATAATATGCAGCTGTTCGTCTGCATTTGCTACATCTATTCTCCCTGAAGCAGTACACCGAGCTAACTGATCGTCGGTTTTTGCTGCTCTAAAGATAGAACTCCTGGAGCAGTACACCAGTGCTTCTGCCGCCGGAAGAGTCGATCAACCACCGCTGGGAACACGCAAGTTTTTGTATTTTTTGTTGAATTCTTTATTTTAGGATTTTTTATTTAATAATTGGCATTGTATTTGCTCCGTAATTTAATGACATTTAGTAATTCAGTAGAATATTGGCTTACTTGACGTAAGTTTATAGTAAATTTTCTTAGTTTTACTTAACTAGATATCTATCATTTTTTTTGTTTCGCAGTAACTTATATTCTGTGAGCGGGATACTAGGGTATCGGATTTTATTACTTTATATATTATGATCATAATTATTATTTTCTGCATAAGGGTTTTTGCCTGAGCTCAAGCAACGCCACAGTTATAAATATATTACCTGCCTACGTTTGCCCCTTACTGTCTTAATGACGAGAGGTTATTGTTGCAACAGTAGTAGTGTTAAACCCTCAGAGTTCCGCAAGGTAAACCTTTACTTAAATGTGTGATTTGTAGTTTGGTGTATCTTATTATTAGTGTTTGCTTTAATGATTTCCATTTACGATTTTTTTTAAACTCTATATTGGTAAAAAGAATCTCCTCACTGTAATCAATAATTTTACATAAATTTTGGGAATGAAATTAAATTAACTTTAAGATTAGTGAGACTGTTTTTTTGTCTTGATACGACTTTTTACTGGCCTTTTGTTAAATTGGTGGCCAGTATAACTACGGTTAGGTGCTTGGGGTCAATTTAACTGACGCCCAACATCGAAATAATTTTAGCTTAATTCGAGAACGGACCACTCCCGTCTCCACTTGAGTCTAGCCGCGAGCCCTAAAATTTTAGACATCGATTTGTCGCGTTACAGTACTCCAGGTGAAAATCTACAGTATCAGCTCGTGTTTGCAAATCAATATCAAAAGGCAGATAGTCAGGCAGTATTCAGCTAGGCCCCAGATCAGATCTAGACGGGTCTCTGACTGCCTTCAAAAACTCTCAATCCTGGCAAACAATAATAGGATACTTAAGTAGGTCCCGGGGCATCCTAAGGATATTGTAGGTAATGAAACGGCAGACACAAAACTACGGTCTGAAACTACATTCGCTGAATAACGAAATGTTAAGCATCAGCACGGGCCAGATAAGGAAAGTGACGAAATTATTCTCTGGTCACTGTACCCTAAAGAAGCACATGAATACAATGTGTGTTTGCAAATGAATATCGAAATGAGGTATAGAGGCCAAAAGATTCTTATATTCTATGATAGTCAGGCAGCACTAAAATCCTTAGCATGTCTTCAGATCAGATCTAGACGTCTGGGACTATTAACCCTGGTTAACCACAATAGAGTAACTCTTAAGTGGGCCCTGGGCACAAGAGCCTTGCAGAAAATAAAAAGGCAGACACCCTAGCAAAGTTAGAGGCTGAAACTGCATTCACTGGTTCTGAACCAGTATTAGGGATATCAAAAACTTTTGTACATGGTTTCGATGGACTTAAACTAAACATCAGACGTACTGGAGACATGTGCCAAAACAGGAACACAGCAAACTCCTGGTCGATAAACCCTCGAGACGCTGACTAACGAAGTACTAAACCTCAGCAGGGGCCAGGTCAGGATAGTGACGGGCATGCAAAAAAGCATAAAGGCTGACACATAAACAATGCAACCAAAAATTAAAAATATTTTTGTGGAGACGAGGACTTGAAGCCCTGTACTGATTGAATAAATAAATTAGTCAAAACTAATATAGCAAGTTCGAACAGAATTAGATGGGCAATAAATAAATTCTAGCCATATAAGTCTCCAGGGACCGATGGTATATATACCATATTTTTGCAGATGGGAATGGAAGTGCTGATACCGCATTTAAGTAAGAACCTCAAACCCAGCCTGACATGGGGGTCGTACCGGAAATATGGCAAAAAGTAAAAGTCATATATCTACCTAAAGTAGGTAACATATCAGACCTAACACCAAAGTCATATAGACCAATAAGCCTGTCCTCCTTTCTACTGAAAACGCGAGAGAGGTTTTTGGACAGGTACATAAGAGACGAAGTGCTAAAAGATAACCCTCTAAGCAATCGTCAATACGCATACCAGCCTGAAAAATCTACGGACTCAGCGTTGGATGATCTGTATAGGCTTATTTCAAAGTCAATGGAAGACAATGAAATAGCTTTGGCCGCGTTTCTTGACATCGAGGGAGCATTCAATAATGTTACTACCAACTCACTGATAAGCGCAATGAGCAGACGAGGCACACCGGCTATGATATGCAGATGGATAAAGGCCACCCCGGAGAACAGGATAGTAATATCCACTCTGAGTCAAGCTACCATCAAAGCAATAGCAGGTGGAGGATACCCTCAGGGAGGAGTTCTTTCACCACTTGGGCAACCGTAGTAGACGATCTCCTTAAGGAGTTGTCCAAGGAAGATTTTTACGACGACGACATAGTAATTGTGGTCAAAAGTAAGTTTGCTGGAGTAATATCTGGAAGAATGCAGATAGCTTTACATATGGTAGACAACTGGTGTAAACAAGAGAGACTGACGGTCAACGCTCAGAAAACAGAAATTGTCAACTTTACAAAAAGGACAGCACTGCAAGGTCTAAGACCACCAGTGCTTGGAGAAACAGAGATTCCCTTTGCCAAAGAAACAAAATACCTAGGGGTATTTTTTGATCATGGGCTCACTTGGAATACTCACATAGTGAAAACCACACAGAAAGCTATCATGTCTTTAGGCAGATGTAGAAGACTGTGCAGTGAGAACTGGGGACTAAACCCAAAAATGACCCTGTGGTTATACACAAAGGTTGTCAGACCAATGATAACTTATGGGTCCGTGGTGTAGTGGTCAAAGACGCAGCAAGTAGGAGCAACAAGGCAGTTGAATGACACAAAAAGGCTGGCCTGCCTGTGTGTCACAGGGGCCATAAAAACTACCCCTACAGCTGCAATGGAAGTCCTAATGAATCTGCCACCTCAACACATATTCATACAAGGTGAAGCGAGATCTGTAATGCACAGATTAATACATAGTCAGCAATCGATGAGCTGAAAGCAGACCATGTAATGGGACAGCCCAACGATCCAATAGCTACGAGATATAGCTTCGATGATAAGTTCAAAGTAACTATACCAAACAGGGAGAACTGTAAAAAAGGTGTACCCATACACGCGGATGTTTTTTGGTATACAGACCGGTCAAAGACGTTGGACGGCGTAGGGGCCGGTATAGTAGTGCTAAAGCAAGGGATAGCCTTTCCAGTTAGTCTATCAAGGAATATCACAATTTTCGGAAATGATGGCGGAAATGATGGTGATTAAAATTAAATAGATGATAGAAATTAAAAGGCAGAAGAGAACATATCGTTCAATTGCCATCTTCACAGACAGTCAAGCAGCGCTAAATGCACTCAACTCCGTAGAGGTCAATTCTAAGCCAGTATGAGAGTGTGTGCAGGCCCTAAACACACTGGGTGAGCGTAGCAATGTTACGGTAGCTTTGGTACCGGGGCACGAGGAAGGGCAACGAAAAGCGAATGAAATGACCAAACAATGCTCATCAATGCCATTCTTTGGGCCGGAACCCTTCCGCGGCGTTGCACAAACCATATCAAGATTGGAAACAAAGAAGTTGGTCGCCCACAAACGGAGGAGGTGGAGGAGCTGACCAGGACAAAAGTAAGCGAAACAGTTCATAGTAGAACACTCGCCAAAATGTACAGCAAATCTGATGGCCAAAGATAGGAAAACTGTCAGAGCTGTAGAGGGTCTGTTAACGGGGCATTGTAAGCTCAATATGCATTTAAAGCTGATGGGATTGACAGACGAAGATATGTGCAGGTTTTGTCACCTATAAAAAGAAACAGCAGAACACATTCTATGTCAGTGCGATAGCCTGGCAAATGTGCGGTTTTTTGCATTAGGCGAAGAAAAGCCATTGGCAGAGAGCTATATGAAAGGTTCAGTCTCCACACTCATAGATTTTTTAAAAAGAGTCAGGCTGGAGAATGTAATCTAGAGCTTAGAGGATCACAATAGATCTGGTAAGGTCGCAGTGGAATAGGCCAAAAGCCCTCATAAAATCTAATATAGCAGCTGCAAATAGTGTTATGGAATTTTTTGACATTCTCACAATTTTTTTTTTCACTATACTGTATCATATCTGGAATTTCCACAGACATGACAAGCAAATTTTAAGGTATGCCACCATGTCATCAGAATATGATTGCCATAAAAAAAATCTAGATGGCGGCCGTACGTTGAAGTTAAAAACATTTGACACTTGCTCTTAAACATGCAGAATAACGCCCCATCCATGATATTTACATATCATAACTATCATAGAAACAAAAGAATTCAAATTCGTAATCAAAATGAACTTTCAATTTGCACACTGTGAATTATTCACAGACTCCATTACTATAATAGCGTTTAGGTGCGAAATTTGAACTGTATTTTAAAAACGGAAGTTTTCCTTCAAAACCCTTCATTTTATCAAGAACAAACTTTTTGTTTTGATATAACTCATGCGTACAAACATCGTGGAGGCGTTTTTCAAAATCAGTCATCGTATCTATTCTTCTTGGATATACAGATTGCGAAAAGTCTATTCAAGTCATACCATTTAGACAAGTGCGACAAAAAAAATATGAGAAAAACTACTTGGAAGAGAGAGAAGAATAATTGTGGTCAGTTAGCGATGGGCTTATTCAGTTTCAGAGGCTGGAAGAGTGTTCATCGCTCCCCTATTTTACACAAAATATAATTTGCGCTTCTGGCAACAGCGGTTAAAATAGGAGGGCGATGAACATTCCCGCCTCTGGAACGAAATACGACCATCGCTAACTGACTCTTTTTCAAGTAGTCCTTTTCTTAGAACATAAAACATACAGGAAGGCGCATTTACCAAATGAGTTTGCGTCCAAATAGGAGGTTGCAAATGGCGAATAGTCGTTTCCGTTTTGACAATGGCCTACTGTTTGTATAGGGTATGGGATATGTGAAATTTTAAAATTGTAGCTTTATGAAATGTATTATATATAAAACTATAAGCTGTCCTATGTCCTATACAAACAATATTGTCTAGGAGCAATGAAAATACAAATATAGAATAATACTTCTGATAATACTTCCGTTTAAACTTATTTTCACCAAAAAACTATATAAACAAGGCATGATCTTTTATTCACCGGTAGATCCACCAATCGACCAACTGCGGATTGTAGATTGAAGAAATGACGCGTTCATTTATTACTGTTGCATCAACCAAAATTGCAAACCACTCCACCGTTGATATCGAGGTGGTGGATAAAAACTAACGATTCTTTGAAGCAGTCAAAGAAATGGACGAATTAATAAAAATAAATTTAAAATGTGGTAACAAGATATTGACGGCGCTATTAACAGCGTCAGAAATTGAAAAAATTTCAAGTGGAACTATCAGATGAACTGCTAATAACAACAATCAACTTAGAAATAGATTGTCAGTGGTCAGATGATTTATAATAATAAGTTTATTCATCATCATAAAAAATTACAAAATAATTATAGAAACAAGATTACAAAGACAAAATAAAATAATTTTATGAGACTAATTTGATATCTGGCTGACAAACAAACGTAACAGTAAGTACATACAATGAGTAAAACAAATAGTGTTAAATAAAAAAACAAAACAGATAAGAAAAGTGCCAGATATAATTTGAATATGTAAAAATTTTAGAGATTATGAATTGAAAACATTAAATAAAAAGACTAAAACTAAACTAGGACCAAAATAAATATATTTAATAATATTACAATATTTTCAACTCCTATTAGGTCCAATTAGATCTTTAATTGCAGATCTTTCTTTTAACCAAAGGTAATTTTTAACTTTCTTTTTAAAAGAAAAAATACTTTTTGCATCCTTTATTTCTTTTGGGAGGTAGTTGTACACTCTATTGGCCAAGTATTCAAGAGATCGCATTGAAGCAGATTTTAAAGTAAATACTGTTTCTAGGGATTTCTCTTTTTTGTATCTGGTATTATGTGCATGATCTACATAAACTAGAAATCCCCTTCTCTTGAATTGCTGTACTGCAATGTTAAAAAAATAAAGCTGCCGCATATCCATTACTACATCAGATGGAAACAATCTTGGTTTTTTAAAAACTGTTTTTGTAGAACTTCTACTTTCTTAAGGTGAGTATTTGCAATACCTCCCCAAGCCAATATCCCATATCTCAGACGAGATTCTATGAGCGCAAAGTATAGTTTTCTCAACTGATGAGTGTCTAAAATATTCGCTAACTTTATAAATTTAAACAACATACTGCGGAGTGTTTTTTGTATTTGATTACTATGAAAATTCCATCGTAAGTGACTGTCAATTGTTACTCCCAAATATTTAATGTTATCTGATGAATGCAATACAATATTTTCATTGTGACCTTGTATAGTTAAAAAGTTATACGGAGGTAAAAAAGAAGCTAGACATGTAAAAGGTAAGTAACAAGTTTTATCGTAGTTTATGGATTTATCGTAGTTTATGGATTTATCGTAGTTTTTTGTTTAAAGCAATCAAAAATTTTTACAAGATCACTTTCTGCTTTTTCTTTTAGTTGCATCCAAGTATCTGCACTATACACTATTGCAGTATCATCAGCAAAGGAGATCATCTCACCAGTAGATTGAAATGCCAGTAAATTGTTCAAATATATTATAAATAAATAACAACTGAGTTTTTTTATGTGCCACTGATTACTCCAACATGTCGCAGCGGAGACTGCCGTTATTCAACCAATGGTGAATAAATGATGTAAAAAAAACGTGCCTAAATCGATCTCTTTTGGGATTTTTTCATATCTTTCGTTTCTTTCATACCTATCTTTTAATTTTGTCCATTAATTAGTGTATGCGCTCACTGTATATTATATTATTATAGGTGGAAGTAATAACTAGTGAATTATCCATTTCATTGCCCCATAAATTAGCACTTACTTCCAAACATTTATATTCATTTCCGTTATTTCACAAATCTGCTATTCTACTAAAGATAACTTTTCTACAAAGCCTTAAATTCCATCTTTATAAACCTTTTTTAAATTCACGAAATAACTCACAAGCTTGAACGCTCTACGCTTGCTACTCCTTTTAAATTTCACTAATATGCTTTTCCTTCTTTGGTTCGTTCGCATAGTCCCAAGTCGATAAAAACTTTTCAATGCTTTTTACTTTTTTTTCACGTGAATACAAGCTACTAAGTTTACATTTTGGAACATAATGGACCATTTTAGATGTACTTAGAATATCAATTTTCACAGGTAGAGGTGTGAAGTGGGTTACTAATAGGGACATTTTCACACTCGCACCTTGGAAAAACAATAACAAAAATGTAAATTCATTCGTTACTCAGTAACAGTTATAAGAAGTTAAATTGAAAACTATGAAAAACTGTTAGTTGATGTGAAAAATATACGAAAAATTGATATTTTGGTTTTTATTGCAAAACTACCTCTCTGAAATCTATTAAATTTTGAAACAAAGCTACAAATGTGTCATTGTTCCTCCAACATTTTTCTTAATGACGATAAAAAGAGCATTAAAAGACAAATTTATGGTTGAATTTGTACTTTATGGGATATGAACTCAAACCAAATTTATAATGATCAAAATTTTAAAAACCAACTATTATAAAAGGTTTGTGTACAATTGCTTCAGTTGTGGGGTATTTTTTTCTTATTGGGCAAGTGGCTATTCACATCCATTCACCACTATAACCATTTTTGTCAAGCAGTCTTTAAAGCTCTGAGCTCTTGTGTAATCAGTTTCAAAATGGCGTGGGAATGCCTAGGCAAACTAAATAATGAACTATGCGAGAACAATATAGTCCTCTTACTATGGATTCCTGGGAAAACTGGAATTGGAGGAAATGAAATAGCAGATGAGCTAGCAAAAAAGGGGCCGGAAACAGAATCAGCTCCAGTTTAATATTGGAAGAGATGGGTGAAGCCGAAAAAAAAAATATTGGAGAGACCTTATAGGGGGTAGACAATCAAATTTTCTTCTGGGTGACTACAACCTGTTGAGATCAAATAAATGTATAAGTCAAAGTAAAACCGTACTGGAAGTTTTAACATGAATCCTAACGGGACATTGTCGCCTGAATGGGCACCTGAAAAGCTCAAAATAGTGGAGGTAAAAGGATGTAGATTTTGTGGCATGGAATAAAAAACCTCCATCCACATACTTGCGAATTGCACAGCAATTCTGAATCCTAGGCACAGCACCTGGGAGATTTCTGGATAGAAGAGGGACATTTTCCTAAGTTGAACCGAGCAGATATCCTAAAATTCCTCGGTAAAATAGAACTAAACGAGACAAGGCTCTCATCAGAAACTAAATAGAAGTAAGGGGGCACAATAGATCTTTTAGGTCTCAGTGAATGCCACCCCAAAATACGAGAACAAACATGAAATTCCAGTGATGACATGGTAGCAGCTGCAATGGAATGTAAAAATGGCCTGAATGGCCACAATGTAGATCTACGAAAATTAGCGGTAACAGAAAATGAATGGGTGACACCCGTAGAAGTCTATAAATTATTAATAGACTTTAAAGTACAAGGGGAAACATATGGTTGTTGTATCATTTAATCTGTTAATTGACAAACTAAAAAGTAGAATTCTTGAATCATACCTTAAAGACTAGATAACGAAACGAAGAGGATGAATTGCTTATAATGGGTTTTCAGGCAGCTCGTGATAAAATTCTAAGACACTATCAAAAAACTAATTGGATATGTATCCCTTCATTTTGTATACCCGCAGTCCATTAGAAACTTTTGACGCTACTATGTGGGGTGAAGAATAAGATTATTAGGCTTTTGTTCAATGATTTATAAATTAAGACTCATTTTATTTGTGTATTCCATTAAGACAGGAAGGAAGCATGAAAATTTGGCGAAACCTTTGCGAGACGAGACTCGAAATAAGACATTCTACTTTTCTTGCGAGACAAGACGAGATTTTTCAAAGTATTGTTTTGACGGTATCACTAGTTTTCATAGTGCCTTTTCTAAATTCACAATAGCTGCAATACATAAATTGAATAAGGTACTACTCGAATCTATTGGTTTTATAATTTTCACCGATTATAGTCTATTTCATGTAATACTCAATTTGTGTTATCCCTCTGTAAGCGTAGCTGACATGTGCAACTAGGTCTTGAACCTCAATTCAAGTGATTTTTCGTGTTTTCACCCGAAAATTCTAGTATACTAAAAAGGTTACAGATAATCGCTTGCAGAACCAAGCCTCACCATTTACCGGAGTTAGTGATTAGCCTCAGTTTCAGGAGTAAAGAAAAAGAGTATTATTAGATTATTGTTCAACAAGTACAAAATAAATATAACAGCATGACTAATAAAATTGTACGACTATTTATTGGAAGACTGACCTATTTTCTTGAGCTCGATTTGTTCGGAAAATTCTTTTAACAAACCTGACTCGTAATAAGTCATCAAATAAAAGATAACAAAAAATATGCAATTTTGCTCTATTTCATTTATAAGTAATCAATTCCAAGTAGTTGTAATGAAGATAATCATATAAACAGTTTTATGGAGATTCGATAAAAATACAATTGAAAATATAAATGGCTAAAGGAAATGTGGAAGCTAAAATGGAAATTATTTGGCCTA
Source organism: Galerucella pusilla (assembly GCA_910591695.1). Classification (NCBI taxonomy): domain Eukaryota; kingdom Metazoa; phylum Arthropoda; class Insecta; order Coleoptera; family Chrysomelidae; genus Galerucella; species Galerucella pusilla. The sequence continues at coordinate 83,347 of CAJUYI010000154.1, forward strand.
TAGGTAAAAACATGTTTCCATAAATTACTTGGATTCGCTAAATATCAACAGGATGAAAGACGTAAACAACGTTTTTGTAGGATGGCTGAGATTCGTAGGATGAAGTGGTGAAGATGAAAGTTTAGTTGAACACGTCTTAGCAAGCTGCGGTTCTAATTAATTGTGGTGAATCTATAGGGCATGTCCACTTGACGCAAAAACTATTTTAACAACAGCCCTGAGGAGAAGCAATAAACAAAGCGTTCAGAACACGTGGTACTTAATAGTGAGGCTATGCTGATTTACAATGATGGATTCTGTTTAAGTTTTGTTGGTCTTGCTTAAGTTATTTCAATTGTTGAGCTTGCATATTTAATAATATATGATATATGTTAATGGTTGTTTATTGTTTGATAATTATTGTTTATTATTTTTCCTCTGGGGTACTGTCAACTGTCGTGGACATGTCCTATATGTCATCCATGTGGATAATAACGGTATTGAAGTAAGAACAAATTATTTTTGTAAACTTTCGAAAAGATATTCAAATATTCAAGAGTAGACTATATACCAAAAAGTGATCTGTCAAATGAAAATTTCCCGAAAGTAGTGAAAATTTAACATAATATTGAAATTGCCTCAAGTTTAGTAATTTTTTCAGCCTGCTAGCGTAGCTTTTCCCCTTTGGAATGGTAAAATACGACCAAAGTACATTGTTCATCCTGAATATAATCGCCACAAATTCTAACCGATTCATCTTCAGGCACAACTACAATGGGTACAGCTCATAATCACTCATATGTACAGATTGCGAAAATTCTATTCGCGACGTATGATTTACACAAGTAGGTACGACATGGAAAATATATGAAAAACTACTTCAAAGAGAGAGAAGAATTATTGTGCGCAGCCAGCGATGGGCGTGTGTTCAGTGCCCCCCATTTAACCGCTTTTGCCAAATGTTGAACAATGTTAAATGTCAAATGCCAATAACTGTTGAATCGAAAGCAGTGAATAGATATTGCAGATTGTAATTTGTCCAAACTTTTTCTTGAACTATATTATTTTATTCTTTTTTGTGTTGATCTCACTTATTTCTCAAAAGTCAAGAATATTACCAATATTGATTTTCTCCCTCTAAAGACGGCACTATCCAGTGTTAAAAGTCGAATGCAAAATAAGTTATTCATTTCTTATAAAGTACCAAACATTCTAAGCTGGCAACGCTGCTTTCATATCAGATTGGTAGCTGGAACTGAACACACGTCCAACGCTGACTGCGAACAATTATTCTTCTCTCTTTTTCAAGTAGTGTCTCTTATATTTTCCTTGTCGTACTTGTGTAAATCGAGTATGTCTTGAATAGACATAGTGACGGATGTGAACGAGATTAGTTAATTATTTTCTAACTATTTTAACAAAACAAAATATTGATTTTTCTTAATCCCATACTGTTATTTTGATTTAACGGTGTCCAGATATTGAAAAGTTAATGTTAACAGCCACCGTCCGTTAAAAAAATCACTCGTTCAATCGAAATGACAACCCAGAAATGTTATACAGAATGTAGAATTACGAGATACGTGGTTTGTTCTTTCCTCGGAATCAAAATGTGATTTTTCAGCGGGATTACGAGATAGATATTTTAAAATATTCTAAACTGCGAGCATTGTTAAAAAGAAGAAATGACGGATATAAACAGAAAAATCTAATGTGTTCGACAGGGGAGGAGTGAATAAATTTCTGTTTGAATCACCCCATCATATTTATTTAATGATGAAGGTTGTAATGATAATAGGAATTGCTGGATCGTGTGGTTCTAGTGAATAAAGTCTGTGCAATGAAAAGGAACAATGTGTATGCTTCATTATTTTAAATGAAAGCCGTTTACACCATCGAGTTTAATGTGAAAAACAGGTAGAATAAGTCTAAAAGGGTGCCAAAGGTATGACTCGCCTGGGGCGCTTGGATGTAAGTATATAAGGCCGACCCTATTGATACTTTTTAAAAATTACATTTCTTCGTAGAACTAAATAGTTAGTAGAAGCGTAACGCATCTCTTTAAATGTACTAGGTACTAGGTAAAGTATTGGAAACACGGTCTTACCACTCTTCTTCAGTTATATAGAACACCCTATCTATTTTCCCGTACTCAGTTTTAGATGCCAGTCAAGTTACAAAACCATATCTTCTGAGGCGCCTTTTCCATTCACACCAAACTGCTGGGCTGCTGAAATTTTACAAAAGCCGAAGCAATTGTACTTCACTGAGATGTGTCTGGATGGAGCATTTTTTTAATACTTTTTGTTGGAAAACGAGATTACTTGGGTAAGTACTTTTACTACGCTGCGCCTCGTTTAAGAGCCACCAGAATTTTATGATATACTTTATCAACTTTCAAAAGTACAATCAAACTGAACTTATCATCTAATTCCAACTGACAATATGATTTCTGCGTAGGTCTGCGTACATCATTATTTTGAGTATTTTCAGGTTGCCTTGCATAAAACATTATTTCATCTGAAAACCATATTTTTCTAATACATAAATTCACCACAACGAACCTTCTTGACAATAAATCACATATTTCCCATAGTCCATTTCTTAGCGGTATAAAAGTGTTGAGTATTTGTCTGACAAATAGAAATTTGTAGTGCCATATTATTGGTCAATCTATTAAGGGGCATCTACCAAATTCGACCTTGCACAATTATTATGCTTGGTATATTTTTTTGTTTCCCTACGTCCTCACGTTTAAGTTCACTTAACGAAAATTTTATTAGAAATATGAAAGCTCCGCAACATGTAGGTAGCCAAGCAGTCCAAGCGGATTTTGGTTCACGTACTACTCTATAAGCTTCGTCAGTACTGAACTGGGAGACCGCCGAGACCGGCGAGCGTTGTATCAACAATGGAACGGCACGCGACTACCGAAGCAGAGAGACAATGTCAGTCATAGAAGGATAGAAAACCGAGCGATGGATTTTTATCCGATATTTTAGTGGTAGCAACCGAATTTCAATACGGAATTGTACGGTCATAAATAATTTGAGGATTCTGAGACTTTTATATAGTATTCATAAACCTTCAAATTAGACTTCTTAGCAATTAGTTTTTCCATTTAATCCATATTTAATACTTTACAAGGGCTCAAACTTTGCTTAATATGTGTAATTACCTCATGATTCGTATTTTTTTCAACAAAATTTGGTTAGCATTTCAAAGTTTTTATTCGATGAGAACTCTAAGTTCAACATTAATCTACATGATATATTTTTTTTTAATTTTCAATACATCCATTACCTCAAAATTCTTTGCCAAAAATACTTCGATATTTTGTCAAATCGCTGCCGATAGATTCCCCTTAAGCAAATTTTTAGGAAAGAAAACAAATTCTAAATTATATATTTCCGTGGAGATGTTATTGGATGTGACAAAATTTCTTCATAAAAATTGGCACATTGCAACTGTAGGAAAGCCATGTATTTTTTTGACATTTGTGGAAGAGGAACGCTCGACAGCTGGAGAAAATACTGATAGGATAGATAAGGGTTAATAGAGGTTATTAACAATAAAAACACGATGGTGTAATTTTCAGTTACTTGACTGCTTATTAGAATAATTATAAATTTACCAACTGTAAAGACAATTTATACCTAAGACCCGTTCTTTTATTCACCGGTAGATCCACCAATCGACCAACCGCGTTTTCATATTCATTGGTGGATTGTAGATTGGAGAAATGACGCGTTCATTTATTACTGTTGAATCAACCAAAATTCCAAACCACTCCACTGTTGTATCGAGGTGGTGGATAAATTTGGTGGTTCACAAAATGACAGCTTATGCTAAAAAAAGCGATTTTTCAAAGCGGTCAAAGAAATGGACGAATTAATACAAATAAATTTAAAATGTGGTAACAAGGTATTGACGGCGCTATTAACAGCCTCAAAAATTGAAAAAATTTCAAGTGGAACTATCAGATTAACTGCTAACAACTCCGAAATCTAGAGGCTGAAACAACTACAACACTTTTCAAAGTATCTCCATTCATTTTGTAAATTTTGGCTAATTACCACAATCAACTTATGAAATCATTGCAAAAACCAAAATTACAGTATATAGAACAGTTTATCGGCCAGTCCCTACTTTTATGGAAGTGAAAGCTGGATACTGTCACAGAAATACAAAAGCTGAATATTTGCTGAGAGTGAAGGGTATAACACGAAGAGATCGGATAAGAAACGAGGATGTGAGAAAGGAACTGGAAGTAGAACTAATACCATTAGATGAAAAAAGATTAAGTGGTTCGGACACTCAACAAGAATGAGCAACAGACCAGTCAGCGATGTGTGGGAAGACCGATAAATACTAGGAAGAAGAAATGTGAAATGGGTATAAAAAGGATTTTTTTGATTATATGAGAGTAGAAAAATTTGATTTCAAACTTTTTATAATAAATAAAGCTATTTCATTATTAGTTTCAATCTCCTCTATATAATGGGTAAGTTTCTAGAGGCTCTGGGAATGATTTTTAGTTCGAACAACTCTCGAAAGTCTTCATTATCTGTAAATTCTTGTAAATTAGCTCCCGCTTCTTCCAATTCCCCATTTTGTTCAAAATAATTCGCACTAAATGTTCGACGGGATAAATATATCTTTATATACATTTATTTTTTTACTTATCAATGGAAATCCAAAAAAAAATTTGTGAAACGTCAATTTCAAACCTAAATTGTCAAATTGAAGCAGACAAACAAGTAAAATTGTATTGTTCCATGTTTGATCATAGGTTAACTCTCTGAGATCTGATGGTAAACTTTTCAGGAGCGGGTAAACATACAATCAAGTGCGCATGACTCAAGACTTTGCCAAATTTAGTAGTAACATAACAATATTGGAATAAATATGTAAATATCAGAAATATAAAACTAAAAAAAAAACAAGAAAACCCAGGCCCAA
>CAJUYI010000154.1:88297-112208 GCA_910591695.1 Galerucella pusilla
TATCAGAAATATAAAACTAAAAAAAAAACAAGAAAACCCAGGCCCAAACCCGGTTGATCAAAGTGTAACTATGTATAAAAATATAAAAAAGAATAAGAAATAGAAGATAAAAAAAAAACAAAAAACCAAGCACCTAACCGGGCTTCGAACCTACGACCCCTGAGTTGTAAGCTCAATACCCTATAAACTGCGCTAATCAGCTCACATTCAGTCACATCGAATGGAAGGTTAAAGGCTACTTGGACGCATGCGCACTTCGGCTACTAAATTTGAGGTGGTGGGAGGAACCGCATTGTATGTTCACCCGCTCCTAACTTTTCGAAGGTTAACCAGTTGGTGAACGTCTAAATTCTCGTGTTACAACAACCTTTTGAAGTTAACCAATGGTTTACTATAACAATGGTTTAACCTACCGACTTACAAAACACCCGAAATAGATTGTCAGTGGCCAGATGATTAAAAACAACAACTCCGTTTTATTATGTGCCACTGATGACTCTAACATGTCGTTGCATCGGAGACTGACGTCGTTCAATCAATGGGAATAAATGATGTAAAAAAATGTGCCCTTAATGGATAAGGCAATTATGGATAGGGCAATTTACAGTCTACTGGTTTGCAAAACTTCTAGACGTTGTCAGATTATTTGGTAAAATTCCTGTTTGGTTTGACATATTTTTTTGACATTCAATAATCGTCTTATGGCCGTTTGCACCAATAGAAGCATAAACCTAGAATAGCTATGGCGAGTTTAAAATTTAAGGGTCGCTTAGTTAAAGTTCAGATGCACCAATTTTTTTGCTCTGCTTCTTAGCTAAGTGTTTAATACATTTGTCAACCTCGCTATTTAAGTTGAGTTTTATTCATTTCTCTATAGTTTCAAGTGACTTTTCGTATTTGTGGTTTAAAATAACGTATTAAAAGCTGTTAAGAGTCAATTCTTCGAAAATCAAAGGATCTTATTTTTCTTTTTTCAAATAAGAAAATTGTTTATGATGGAAAACACAGTAAAAAATAAGAAAATCAGATCGGCAAATTATACAGCTCGGGAAAAAGAATTGCTAATATCCTAAGCTGCAAAATACAAAGAGGTTATTGAAAATAAGAAAACTGATGGCCTGTCCGGGCTTACAAATTGTCAGATTGTCCAGAGAATCTTCTAGCATTTCTACGAGTGGTAAAACAGTTGGCTTGGTCAAGCGAAACCTTTGGAAAAGGGTCTTTTTATCCAATTCTTCATAATAGTTTTAACGGTTGTACCGTCTTCTTGGAAATCCATTTTCAAGAATATCCAATACTTCCAGATCATCCTCCATAAACATCCTTCTTCAAAAATAAAAAATAAACCGAAAACAGAAAAATCATTGACATAATATATGTTAATGAAAACACAAGAATGTTAGGTTAGAAATCTCCACTTTGAGGATAAGTGGAGAATGAGCGAGCGAATTTCTAAGCTTAGCTAGGTGCAGCTTAAAATGATCAGTTGCTCATGGTGCAAAACAAAACTTTCTCAAAGCGCCACTTAACTTTAAGTCTACTTAAATATCAATTGGTGCAAACGGCCATTAGTATCTACAAGCTTCTTTTGGTGCTTTTGAATTAATGATTTATTTGGGATTTAAGGACACATGCCAATAAAAAGAAGTACTTACTTATAACTTACAGATTTACATCTCTAGTTTTCTTAAAGTAAAGAGAAAATAGCAACAGCTTGGCAACGTCACAAAAGTTTCTTTTTATCGTAAATATAAGAATATAATATAAAAAATTTGCAGCTTGGCCAAACTGTCGGAAGTGGGAAGATCGCAAAAATAGTTGGAAAAGGTCAGAGACAAACGATTAGATAGAAAATGGTAGTTTATTTCAAGGAAAAATACGTTTCCGTGATGATTTTTTAGAGAAGTTTCTGGATGAAAAAACATGATAAGTATTTCAGATCGTTTAAAAACACCCAAAATAATGGTGAAGTGTCAATTCCTAACAGTGTTATGATGGCAGTATCCATGTTGAAGAAATTCAGCTTAATGCCAGACGGAAACTTGATTTACGAACATACCAACAATAAATTTTTCAACACCTATCACCTGAAATGGGATAATCTTGTTACAATTCCAACAAGATGGAGCCACTTCACACACTTCTAGGATGTCGGTTTATATTGTTCCAGGGATGTGTCTACAAAACAGTGCAGAACTGAATTCTTTTGATTATTCAATTTGGACGGCTTTCGGACGATTTGTATGATGGACAACAATTATTGAGCAAACTCAAGAGAATATTGCAGGTTTTTGGAAAAAAATTCTTAAAAGTTTATAACGCAGGCGAATATAAAAAATAGGAAGTAATCATTTTGACCAACGCACAAAATACTTCAAATTATGTATCAAAAACCGAAATAAAATCCAATTTACAAACTGTCAAGTATTTCCGGCGAAATAAAGATTGTTGTATTAAAATAATTTACCTCTAAATCCTTATTTCCTGAAGAAGTAACAATCATTTTGGATTAAATATATATACTTGTAAATATTGAGCAGTTTTTCAAAATCAATCATTACCACCTGCGCCGATATTCAATATGATATATTCTTAATATGGTTGGGTATGTGACTGAGAGTGTGAGGAATATATTAAGTGTATCGTTAATCTTGATGATCTTGGTCAGTATATTGAGGCAAACTTATTGAATAATTTATTGCCATCGGTCCTTCATAAGTGTGCAAGGTTCCAAGCTAACACAATCTGTTGAAATCAATGAAAATTAGCGTGATGAATATGATGATGATTCGTAGAATTTCGAAAATTGAGTCGTGTACAATGACTACTCTAAAATATCGAAAAACTTTGAGAAATAACCGCACCATCATTGATACTCAAGATACTGAAGACAAATTCAACCCGAGGATCCTAAAAACATAAAAGAAAGAAAAATAAACAGAGATGTATAACTATTATTTAATGACGCAAGAGATATATTATGAGAATTTCCTTCCGAAAAAAAGCACAGCACGTGAAAAACAGCACAAAATATGGGATTTCGGTTTTATACCATTCTCTTTTTTATTATTCATTGATGCGGAAATCTAATTTGAAGGAATGAAATTCTTCTCATACTGCCTTTACATTCTCTTGAACTTGTTATGAATAAAATATGATGGAATTTCAAGCCCATATATCTAGAAACATGTCCTAGAAGATATTCAAAAAAATTGAGGATAATGTAACCGATCGACAGGTGGGAGGATGTATTCTGTAAGAGATTCAGTGAATACATATAATCCCATAAAAAAAAGTATGAAGTGAAAGCCAAGTTCAATATTACGATATATGCTTTGGTTGTTGACTTCAATCACAAAAGAAGTGAGAACTAAATGGGTGACAACTTCAATGGTCAATCCTGGAATTTATATATAAGAACATAAAATTTTTCATGACAATGAAGATATCATTTTTTCTCATCAGTTAGTATGATATATTAAAGCTCGAAGTTACATATTGCATGATTTGTGTTGGTGGCAAAGTAATAGATCTTGTGATGTGTGTGGAAAATGCGGAGAAATAGCGGTAGCAAATGTGATATTTTGGTCCTATTTTCATCAAACCTGAATTTAGGAGTTAAATGTTACCAAAACCATGGTTTGTGTTGATAAGATTATCAGAAATACTTTGGCAAGTTTATCTGAAGCCTTGAAAGGAATGCAGTCGAAAACATTCGATATTGCCACGTTTAACTATGATAAAGCTAAAGTGCTAAAAGTATGTAGTGATCATGGGAAAATGGACTTTTTATTATTAACAGTATCAACAATATGATTAAACGTTAATTCTTTAATGTGCTTGTTTCCTTGGATTTTTCCTATTAACATTATTTTTTCAATTTATAAATATTAAAAGGTAAGCACTTTTCCAAATTTGTTACGGGCTTGTTCAATATCTAGCGTTGTACGAAAACCATAAACACCACATCCTCCGAATTACATAATTGGTGATTTTTATCGAGAACTAACTTCGTATTATGCGTTTGTGCTTTCCTCTCACTCCGTCAATTGACTGATATTGATTTATCCAGTGGCGTTGGTATTGTCTGTTACCTTTGTATTTTCAATTTTACTTGGTAAAATAGGTACCGTACGCCATTTGTACGTTCATGACATATATGTCTCGCCTCTTACCGATTCCCCGTAGCTTCAGATAAACTTGCACCAAACTATACATTTCAGTAGTGTCGTTATTCTGAAATTTCTGAATTTCAACTCACCTTTTTTATTAAATAGCAATTTAATAACCCTGGTAATAATATTACACAATTATATTACTGGATTTGAAACTTCTTTTTGACATGGTCAGTTTCTTTCTAGTTGGATATCGCATATTTTTGGATCCTTATCGGTGGCGAAGTAATAGATCTTGAGATGTGCTGAAGACAATGGGTAGGAAGAATAGTAAATAAGTGGTATTTGGTTCATATGTTCAAAGGAGTGACAAAACCATAGATGTAGATATGGAATATTACAAGAGCCATCTATTCAAAAATATCATTTAGTGATAATTTTATTAACCTTGATAAATGATATCATAAATGATACGATATCAAAAGTACGCATGTCACCAAAGAAAAGACATACTACTTTCATACCTATAAGCTTAAGAATTTTCATTACAAATTTTGTCTTCATGTTCGATTTTCTTCAGATTTTAATTTATTCAGTTTTCAAAATGTAATCTTTCAAATACCTCGTTCGGTGGAAAATGTATTCATGTGTTTTAAAGTTGCTCCTCGTAATTTGTACAAGCTCAATTTGCACATAAGTTTGAATTGATTATAATCTTAAGCTATAAATATTACACCTTGTTAATATTTTCATGAGAAAGGATTAAAATAAATCTGAAAAAGTAGTATTGAAAAAGAGTTTAATTTCTCCACCAAGGTGACGCCTGCCATACGCCAGAAAAATTGACGTTATAGATTATTTATGTTATGTTAGACCTAGTCGTTGGTGGGGGAGCTAAGTAGCTATTCCTCCTCAGGATGAATTCGTGGAACCAAAAACAGCTCGACGAAACCTCATTCTAGATACTCGTGGGATCAAACATATATAAGGAAAAAAAACCAAGCGGGCAAGCACCGCAACCGGGCACAATTCAGAGCAGTGTCCAAAAGTACGATAGCATTTTCCTCACACGCCAGCAGACCTCGTGTTAGGGGTTTCATAGAAAAGCAGGAGAGGAAAAAGGCAGCAGCACCCATAACCTCAACCTCCTCAACTGGTGAGAGTGTCCGGGAAAAATCCCCTCCTCCCGGAACTGGGTGAACCCAGAGGAATGGAGTATCCACTAAGGCGTGGACTTAGTGAGGCGGGAGTAAGATGGTATCTTTGCTCTCTTGAACAGGGACTTGCACCGGATGAAGAAAAAAATAATACCATAGAGCGCAAGAAACAAGTAGAGGAGAAAAAACATCCCTTCTAAAGGATAAAGATGTAAACGGGAATTGGCCACACCCAGGCACTGCAAGTACAGGTGAAGAAGAAAAAGGAAGACAGACTGCAGAATGGCTTCGGCTGACAGTACCACAGCTGGAGACGAGATCCCAAAAATGCATACCGCCACAATCTTTCTCCCAAGAAGCAAGGGCCTAGATGGAAAAGTTCTTTTTCACTGGATTAAAGCGCAGAACGAAGGTTTGGAAAAAAGCAATGGAAGGTATTCTATTTAAATGGGGGAAATACCCAAGGAGACAATCAACAGGATGGCGAGAATAAGCTGATCTCACCATGCGAAAGGAGCTTTGGCAGCGATCACAATATTGTTTACCAATGGGGAGTGATATACCAAGAACATGTATGATAATGAGGAACAATATATTAGCTATTTTTGTCTTACAGAATCCATGACTCGAGCCGTCGTTCCAGCTCGAGCACATCTCGAGCACAAGAAGGAGGGCTAGCACCATACTGGGACGTGAAAAGGCTGGTGAAATACTGTGACTATACCTTTAGTTTTAGTATGTGATGTCGCTGCACACAACACCGTTTGTGGCAATAGCAGCACCAAGCAGAGAGGTTAGCAGCTTTTAGAATATATCCCTAATAAAGACCTTCTAGTATACACAATATAGGAAATATTCCCAAATTTGTAACAAGGGTAAAGAAAGACGTCATAGTTGTCATACTGGCAACACGGGATCTAAACCATATAGTGAAAGATTGGAGAGTATCGGGTGAACCGTCTATGTGGCTGAACACCAAAACAGTAATTTACCTCCCACCATACCTTTTATTAACTAGATCCAATCGAATTAATCTGATGTTATCCGATGTTAACGATACCTTGCCGTCAAAATTTAAATTCGTAGAATTGGAAATCATTTTTGAAAAGGAAATAATACTAATTCTCACAACTTTGAGATTACCTACTTGACGTTTGTGTGTATGTTCTAGCTCTGCAGATTAATATTATAAAATTTATCAGTTTAGATTTTAGACGCACCCGATAACAACTGAACAAATATTATTTGTGCTGCCTCATACTATTTTATATGATGAATTGGAACATGATAGGTAATACGGTATCCGCCAAAATAAACAGTACCGAAACAGAGAGTGCTGTGGAGTTGTTTTTGTAATATGGATTTGTCATATTTGACTTAATTGTCATTAGTTGATATATTAATAGTACGCTGCAGTTAAATTTGATTTAAAAATGGTTCTAACAACGGAAGAAAAAGTTTTTTTGGTAGAGCATTATTTTCGTTCATACGGAAAAGGTCGTAATGATGGTCCAAGCTTAGAACAGGTGTCAATAAAATATCAACAAAAATTTAATAAAGCAGCTCCTAGTAAAAGTGTGATGTTAGCTGTTGTTGAAAAATTTCGTCGCACTGGTAGTGTATTGTGTCAACGTAAAGGTTCTTGATGAAGGACGTGATTTTAACCAAGTTGTGCAATCACCTCTAAGAAGTCTTGTAAGAACTGCATGTAAACTCAACATTAGTGAAACGTCTTTACGTCGCATGTTCAAAACAATTGGTGGTTATCCATACCGTATTCAAGTTGGACAACGACTAAATGCTGCGGACAAACGTGCAAAAGAAATTTACTGTGGTCGCATGTTGAGTTTAATTTACGAAGATCCCGAATTTTTGAAGAACATATGGTTTTCAGACGAGAGTCACGTTCATCTTAGCGGCTATATTAATCGACAAACAACCAGATTCCTTGGATTTGAACGTGCTGATGTCATTGTAGAGAAACCACTACACAGTCTTCGAGTTACCGTTTGGTGCGCGGTATCTGGTCATGGAATTATTGGTCCTTATTTCGTTGAAGATGATAATCAGAATCCACTTACTGTCAACCAAGAGCGTTATAGAGAGAAAATTATTATACCTTTTGTGAGAGATCTAAATAACTTTTGCCGTGCACGAAATCTACAGTTTCGCACACAATGGTTCCAACAAGATGGTGCAACGAGCCATACAGCTGTGCGCACCTTAGACTTACTCCGTCAGCATTTCGATAATAGAATAATTTCTCGGGGAACAGACTTCGAATATCCTTCTTATTCACCTGATCTGACGCCACCTGACGCATACATTTGGGGGCATAATGAAGGACAAAATATTTCACTAGGAAAATCCGCCGGCGAATATTGCCGAACTACGGGAATACAAAATATTTTTCGGCAGTTACATCAACCACTTTTTATAAATATGTAAATTATTGACTTACAAAATCGATATGAAGCTTGTTTGCGTCGAAACACTTACATTACAGAAATTAAAAATTAATTTTCATTTTTATTTTCGGTACTGTTTATCATGGCGGATACTGTACTAAAATATTTACATTTCCAAATTGATTGAAAAAAAATCAAATAAGCTGGGATTTTTTCCAATAAATCAATGAGTTATGAGACATGAAAAACAACTTCTGTTCAGCCCTGCTTTTTGTAAAATGATATTCATTTTTCAATTAAATGACATACGTATTGCAATTGAAATCGATATGTGAAAATTTGAACAGCTTCAATTTCTAGAATTGAAATTATAACATATAAGGATGTGGTTGACGTGTTATTGTTTTTTTGGTTAATTTCAAATGAGAAGACAATGTCTAGTTGTGTAAAGTTTCTTTTTATTCCTTGAGTGAAAAAAAGAATTTGGTAATGACAGTGCAAATGTTATGAAAATGCAAGTGAAGAAGTTAGTTCCAGAAATAACGGTAAAGTTCAAAACCAGTGTGTGGATGCAGTTTTGTGGACGTCACGCAGAGAAGGAATATAGTATTAATGATTGTTTAACTGCAATTTCAAAATTAGCTGAAATTTTAGATGACTGTGCCTTTAATATGCGAAAAAAATTGAGAATATTATAAAAGTCTGGTTAGTGTTTTGTGCAACTCTACTGCGAAGCAGCATCAAAAATTGTATCACAATAATTTTAAAATAAAATGTGAGGCATAATATTCTTCCATTGAAGTTTATTTTGGCTCTAGTGATTCATTCATACAGGGTGCGGCATTAGTGCGAGGAAGTTCAAAGTGAAAAAACTTCATTGAGATGAAAGTTGAGCCATATATAGGACCATATTTTGAAATTGTAGTTAAATATACAGGGCTACCCATATTGGCAGGATAAACCAAACTCACCTTTCTTAAATGGAACACCCTGTACATCTCCACATTTTTTATTTCTTCCGATTTTCTTTGTTTCTGTGATATGAGGTTTTCTAATGTTATACTGGGTAATTTAAAAGATATAAGCACTTTTTTTATTAATTTCCCAGTAACATAAACACCCTGTACCATTGTATATATTTGATATCAAGAAATCCATTCACGTTCAAACGATTTTTGATATATTCGAATGTCGTTCAAAATTATTAACATAGCGCGATATTCGCTTTTTATATACATGATGAGTCACTACTCAGAGTAAGATTTACTAGATTTTCTTAAATGGAACACTTTGTATTTTAGTACCGTAATGAAGTGGTATTGTGTGCAACTTTATTATTTTTAGAGGAATTTACTATGCCTAATTGTCTTAATTTGTAAGTTATTGATTGAATTCACCTGGAAGAATAATTGGAAGGAAAGGATCTATAACGTGGCCACCACGATCTCCAAAATTAAGCAAGCTAAACTTTTTTTTCTGTGGCTATATAAGAGATAAGGTGTATAGAACACATACTACAACTAAAAATCATATAAAAGAAAAAATTGGGAATTAATTTATGAACTTGAGGAGAAATGTTATAACAAAAATGTGAGTAGCTTCTTTGAAGATCGTTTGCAATAATTGTGTATCGACGTCGAGGAGGTCATTTTGAATATCTATTGTAAATACAACGACTTAATAAATTCATGCAGCCTACCCACAACGAAAAATTCACCAGGATAAATCACTGTCGGACGTCGGACGAAAAAAATTAAGAAATTTGATTGGTCTATTTTTTTTTCGGGTCAAGATGGGAAACTCATGTTCGAATGGGTTCTAACCAGTACTCAGACAGTGGTGTTGAAATTTTGATTGGTCTATTATATACAATGTGTTATTTATAAGATAACTAAAACCATCCTGATAGCCTTCACTAAGAAAAGAAAACTCAAGCTTAAAACCATGAAACTTGATGGGAACGAGATTGAATGGAGACAAGAAGTCAAGTATCTAGGTTTAACTCTAGACAGTAAACTCCTGGTGGAACAAACACTAAAAGGAGATTACATACAAGGCAAAAATGGCTATAATGGTGTGCAGGAATCTGGCAGGAAGAAACTGGGGCTGTAACCCAAAAATACTAAGCTGGATGTACATAGTGAGACCAATCATCACTTATGGAGCCATTGCGTGGAGTAGTAGAACTAGCCTATTGACGACGAGAGAAAACCTCTCCAACATTCGAAGACTAGCCTGTATATGCATTACAGGAGCAATGAGAACATGACCAACGGCAGCCATGGAAGTGATTCTCAACCTCACCCCTCTACATATGGTGGTGGAAAGTGTTGCAGAAAGAACAAGATACAGACTAAGTAGAGAGGCAATCATTAAAAAAACCACCTCCTCAATTCTTAGAAATCAGACAACGTGGGACATGCCACAAGACGGTATGATGAAAAAGTATAACTTTTCAAAGAAATTCGTTACGGAAATGAGCAACAAGAAAGAATGGGATCCAAATACCATTACCAGACTTGGAAAGAATGTCATTCAATGGTACTCAGACGGCTCAAAAGCAATAGAAGGAACTGGGATAGGAGTGTTCGGGCCAGGAACCAAACACTCTGAAAGCTTGGGAAAAACCCCAAGTATCTTTCAAGCGGAAATCCACGCCATAAGAAAGTGTGCCCAGTTCAATATTGATAAAGGATACAGAAGACAAAGGATTATCATAATGTCGGATAGTCAAGCAGCCATTAAGGCACTGAGCTCCTGTGTAATCAGTTCCAAAATGGTGTGAGAATGACTAGACAAACTCAATGAACTAGGCGAGAACAGCATAGTCACCTTACTATGGATTCCAGGACACACTGGAATAGAAGGAAATGAAATAGCAGATGAAATAGCAAAGAGGGGGACTGAAATACCTTTCTGGGGGCCTGAACCCTTTTGCGGAATCAGCCCCAATGTAATATTGGAAGAAATAAGTAAAGCCGAGAAAAAGAGAAGATTTGACCATTGGAATGATCTAGTAGGGCTTATGCAATCAAAAACTCTTCTGGGTGACTACAACCTGTTGAGATCAAAAGAATGCATAAGTCAAAGTAAAACTGCGCTAAGAGTTTTAACAGGGATCCTAACGGGACATTGTCGCCTGAATGGGCACCTGAAAAAGCTCAAAATAGTGGAGGAAGAAGAATGCAGATTTTGTGGAATGGAAGAAGAAACCTCCATCCACATACTTTCCAACTACACAGCACTTCAGAATCCCAGAGCACAGCACCTAGGAGATTACTGGATAGAAGAGGAACATTTACCTAAGTTGAGGCCTGCAGATATCCTAAAATTCTTCCGGGAAATAGGACTAAGGGAGCTACTAGTTTCTGAGACTCTCCTCAGAAACTGAGTAGAAGTAAGGGGCACAATAGATCTTTTAGGTCTCAGTGAATGTCACCCCAAAACACACACATACATACATATTTATAAGATAGGGAATTCTGTACAAAACTGTCAAACGCGAGCTAACGTTTTCACCAAATAGCGGTTTTTTGAAAATAATAACAGATTTGGAGAGGTCGTTGAAAAATTACTTAGAATGCACTTTCAATTTTTTTAAATTTGTTCTGGTTTAATAAAAAAAATGTATGATTATGTTTAAAAAAGTAGTACACCATTTTCATAACAATTTCGAATACCAACTGAAAACACCACAGCGGGGAATCGAACCGCAATACTTTTTAACTGTCAAATTTCCGGTCCTTCTACCCGTCTGGCTATCTCCTACGCGGTTGAAAGTATTCGAAAGTGGTAAGAAAATGGAGTTCGACTTTTTTAAACATAACCATACATCTTTTCATCAAACCAGAGCGAATTTTCAAAAATTGAAAGTGCATTTGAAGTTATTTTTCAACGACCTTTCCAAATCTGTTATTATTTTTTATGAACGCTACTTGGTAAAAAAAGTTAGGTGGCGTTTGACAGTTTTCTAAAGGAGTCCCTATGTCGCATCTTATAAATAACACAGTGTAGAATATTTGAAATATTCAATAAAAAATGTATACCAGTCAGAGGATCTATGTCGACATTGTTGCTATGGTAACCAGCAAATTATCTGAAAATTTTCCATCCACATGAGCATGTAGACCTGAAATTAATAAGTGGAAATTTCCCGGCACACGTCAGCTACAAATGTATCCACTTTCATTTCGTCAATATTGTTTCCCTGGAATCTAGTTAGAGAATTGTATGAAATCAATCAATTTCTCTCCAAATCGCCACATTTCTTTTCATATATGATATCACAAGAGAACACATTATGTCAGCAAAATGTTCGGTAGGTATAAAAGTTTGTTGCTTTGCAATTTCACGAATGACATTTTTGACAGAATCAGGAGCCGTGAGGTTGAAATATAGGTACCTTTCTTTGATATGAGAATACAAAAGAAATACAGCAGGGGAATTCGTATACTCATTGCTTTTTTCACTCAATAGTTGGAAATGTTTTTTTGATGATTTATCTGTTTTGATAACTTTTAATTACTTTCAAAACCAATCACTTTTCGTCTCAAGAAATTTTTACGTCAAATAAGCCAATAGATTAGGTATTGATCTTGGAAATAAATTGTTTTTCTCGTGAAAAAAAAATCTTCTCCTTCACAATATCTCGCATTTTCTTGACAATCTTTGAAAATTTCACTGACGTATTCGTCATGTTCGGAAAGTTTTAGATTACTTATTGAAAGTAAACAATCAATGTCTCTTCAAATACACACACATAAACTCGTTCTTCTTCTTATCCCACGCTTCGCCTAAATATCTTTTACTAAGTTATGAGTTCATACCGCTTCCCTCAATTTTTCCAATAAAATAAAAATCGAATCCTCTTCTTATTAAATTATTCTTCTATTCCAACTTAAACTTTTTTTTTCTTATTTATTTTGTTGTTCGGTTGAAATAGCGCCTCTCCGTAATAATCTCTAATTTATTATGGTGTTTCTTATATATCGATGATCTTAATCAAAATTGGAAGTACACAAAGCGTTCGAACGAGATTTCTAAATCCTTTGATGAAATTTAAGTTCCTTACCCTCTCGAATTTGCTGATCACTTCAACGAAAGTCTTTGAAGAAACTTTCATATAATACATTGGAAACTATTATAGTTACGGCTCGTGGTTAATTTTATATTGGGGTCATAGATGATGTGACCAAAATCCTAAAATACGGAACGCCACTGACCAGCCCTCCGGAAGCTTATCCGCCATAGGAGGGAAGTTTTCGAAAAACCACGCCCAATTTCTGTACAGAAGACGTTAAAATGTTTAAAAAAGCAAAATTTGTGGAGTTATTTTTCAAAGCCCCAGAAGCAAAAAGGACGTTCATCACCAACCGCGTGATCTAAAACATAATCAACTACTGCTTGAAACTTAATGATCGAGCCATAGATAACATAACACTGATAGATGGGAATCTGACTGGATCGAGCTACTACGTTCGACACACCCACCTCGATCACTTAGGTGCACCTGCGCTCGTTTCCCTTGCTGGTACAATACAAGTTTTTACTGTATAGCCCTCCTTCTTGCACCTATAACAGAACTTTTTACTGCTGCCACTCAAGCAACCTATTGCTTTGTGACCAGGCTGATTACATTTGAAACATGTAAGTTTATTTGAAATATCTGCTGTGGGTACCGGAAAGACTTCGTCTACAGCTTCTTCGCGTATTGCAACATACGCTAAGTCTGGTTCCAGGCAATTTGATCTCCTAGATGGAGGGTTATAACTTTTCATAGCGGCTTTTCTGGTTTCCAGTTTCCGACCTAAGCATAGTAACTCATTAACACTCGGCTAGACCCAACTGACTTTGGTAGAAAGGAGCAATATTCCGGAGTAAAATCTTTAATTTTGCATCTTCAGAAATATGACAAGTCAGACGCTTGAAGTACCCTGCCATAATAGCTAAATAGATACCCATACTTTCGTCTGGTCCTTGTGTCCTTCTTTTGATCTCTTCAAAGAGTTTTTCATTATAATCGACTGTTAAATACTCTTCTCTCAACAGTGCAACAAATTCATCCCAAGTACTGACTTCAGTCCTATAGGCCAGGTAAAACTGATATGCTCTTCCGGTAAACAGATCTATACCACCAGACAGTAACATATCTTCACTTACTTGCCGAGAGACCCTATATTCCTCTACTCTTTCAAGGAGACTTGAGAGAGATATACCTTTGCTATCTCCAGAAAATTTAATGCCCCATTTACTGGGAAGAATAGTTTTCATATTAGACCTACTACTAACCAAATCTTCAGAAGTACTAGCAGCGTTATTTGTCCCAGCAGTGATATTGCTCATCGTGGATCTACGATTTAGTGAAAAATCTTGGAATGCTGGTCCACCCTCTTCCAGCACATCTAGTTGAGGGGGTACGGAGCGCCTAGAATTCTCATAATCAGCTGCCTTAGACTGCAAGGTATCTAAAAGACTCAAAGTTTTAGAAAGTAACAACGCTTTTCTTTCTCTTTCAACATCACTTTTGAAGTCTGTGATATTTTCTATACGACCAAGAACATGTGACAACTGCGAATAATACTTTTGATAATTACCAGATATCTGAGAACCCATAAGAAATCATTGATATCTAATTCTACCGAACTTAATTTCAACTCCACCGCTTCCAAATCTTCCGCAGCAGTGAAGGGATAGTCCGGATAACTTACGGAATTATCCTCTTTTTCCAACTGCATTGCCATTCTTAGATTACGACGCATTTCCATAACTGTACCAGTTGCAATACCTCTTACAGTTAACTCGTATACAAGCTCCTCTTGTAATAACCTATTTATCACTAAACCTCGAGCCATTATAATAACCTCCGAAATGTACCTTAAGAAAAACGTGGCCTCACGTTGGGCGCCAAAAATGCCACCGAAAATTTCCAATATATGCAAAAAAACAAATCTATGGATTAAGGGAGGCTTGAACTACCAACTGCCTCCAGGACAGTTGGGGTACTCGCACCGGTATCTCTTAAGCCGGAGATGGGTGGTCCGGTGAACTAAGGAATGTTGAGGGCGCCAGATAAATTGCAGCGAATACCCAATGCACAATGGACTAGTCACCAATCTATCAAAAGACTAGTCAACAACTAATACCTTACCACTGCAAATCCATTCGATATTGTAAACCATATAAATAAGAAAATGTTGACTCAATCTGGATTATTTTAATAATGAAAAAAACATATATTAGATATCAACATATTCATTCAATATCTAAGTAGAATGATATCTCTTATTCTAGCAATACTATAAAGTGAAAAAAAATAAGTATGAAAAATAGCATCACAACCTAACAACCTAAATCTCGGGATTTTTCATCGGCTAAATACGACACCTAAGGTTGGAAGTGTAACCACGAAATATTCGCATAAAACCAGTGGGCGACGACGCAGGAGCTCAGGCGCAGCTACTGTAAATAAGAATACGAAAAACTAGATTGTAAATACGCAACCTTAGAAAACGCTTACATTGTTCGAAAGCTGGCGAAGCAAATGGATATAACCAAACAAATATATAATTGGCAATACAATGTGTACAAAAATAAGTTATTTTTCCAATTAATGATAATGACCAAGGCGTCACTACTCAGTTATATCTTTGACGGAAACATACGGAATAAAAGTAAAATATACTAAATGTTCGTATATAAAGAGAACTTGAAAATTGAAGTAAACTTGCGTGTATCCACTTGTGGGGACATCCAGTCAAGTCTGTAATCTATAACAGTGGAACAACCAGTGTATATTCCAGTAGGTACATCTAAACCACTCTGCAATGGACCAAACTGCCAACGTCAACTAACATCGGATCTGCATAATCAACCAAGACTGATACTCAATGTAGCATTGCTAGTGACTGAACTAATGTTGAAGAAGATAAGTTGAAAAGGAAAAAAACCCCTTCCTGGTCAGGGATCCTTGGGGTTTATATTGTCCAGTAATTTAAGACCTAATATTCAGTTGGAAAATAGACCAAATTGACTCCCTATATATCTGCAATTTCACCTGCGGCGACTAAAATCCTCCGAGGAGATGTTTTTGGGAAAACCACTACCAATGTATACTACCAATTGTAGATTTTCCCTAAACGATTATGAGGAACTTTCGAAATTATCCCAACTAAGGATGGACACAAAATTCCAAAAGAAATCAAAAGTTCTCCTCGCACCTGGTGATTCTGCTAATTACAAAAATGGCCGAGCCTCGAGGTATATCTTCTCGATCACCTTCTCGCGACCCTTCCGGTAAATAATATAGGCCAGTACACTAGGACAAACGAAAAATTATGGAAACGGAAATGATAAAAATAATCATTACAGAACAATAATAGTAGTACAGCATGTAAAAAATACTGTTATTATACTTTTATTCCTTCCTCAGTTATAATGGCAAGTAAAAAGATATTATTCAGTACTTTAAATAAGCAATATTGAAATATTTTGTGATAACCTAATTTGGCAACACCTATCAATCTCTGCGCGATTAGAAATATCGACAAAATAAATACATTTTTGATGCGTACTGTCATCAAAACCATAGTGTAGACCAGTACTTGGTCACTTTGAATAAGTATTTAAAAATAAATAATTTAACGTTAAAATTTAACGTTACAACTTCGTACCAATTTGACGCCTTAAGGTAAACGGTGGGCACCAGCCCGCTTTCCAATTTAGGTATGCGCCGAGTACCTACCGAGTACTTCTTATGGAACACTCTATATTATATTGCATTTTCTGATTGCCGCTAAAAAATATAATACTCCTTCATAATGGCTCCCTATACCTAAATACAGTGGGTTCCGAGTTATGCCGACTTTTTAAAAAATGTGAATATTTCGGAAACAATTAATAACTCATTGATGTAATGAGTTCTAGCAAATTTTCTCTTACATCTAAGTGGTTTGACATTCGTTGAATGTATTTCACTATTGAGTACTGAATATCTCTTTACAGGGTGTTCAGAATTTTCAGTTTCATTATTAGATCATTCAATGTGCAGTATCAGGCTTATTTTAAATGGAACGCCCTGTATTTTGATAATTCATCATATTCAAAAAAATGTCCTCTTTCGAATGGTATAAACGTGTCCTATACCTAGATATTATACTTTTCGTGCAATTCACAATTTTCTTAAATTTTATGCTAAATCGATTTTAAAAAATCTGCAATTCTCTCTAAATTTCAAACTAATGTTCTTGGCATAGTTGTTCTGAGAAATTAAATAGATCATGTTTTAAGCATTCAGAAAATATAGGGTTCTGCTATCCTATACCAAGTGGTTGAAAATATATAGCCACTCTCACAGAAAAATCACTATCCACTTAGACATTTTATGAAATAACAAAAAACAAAAAGTGTATTACTTTTATTTGTTCGCTGTTAGTTCCGTTTTATTAATGTTGTATTTTAATGTTCTAAATAATAATAATTAAACCAATTATCAACATAGCACTCGTATTGTGTGAAACTTTTTTGTTTTTTGTTATTTCATAAAATATGTCTAAGTGGATAGTGATTTTTCTGAGAGAGTGGCTATATATTTTTAACCACTCGGTATGTGATAGCAAATTCCTACTAAGATGTAAGAGAAAATTTGCTAGAATTTATTACATCAATGAGTTATTAATTGTTTTCAAAATGTTCACATTTTTAAAAAAGTCAGCATAACTCGGAACCCTCTGTATTTAGGTATAGGGAACCATTATGGAGGAGTATTATATTTTTTATGGGCAATCAGAAAATGCAATTAAATATAGGGTGTTCCATAAGAAAAAATATAACTTGGATACGCCACACTTTATTGGAACATCCTGTACAATTCAAAATATTTTCAAATTATAGTTTAAGCTGGAATAAAATTTGTGGTATAAAAAGATTTTTTAAAAACCTTATATTTTCTTCGATATTTCTCCGGTCCCGGACTTTTGCCGAACTCTGTATACCTACTATATGTATAGTAGGTATATATTATTTTTTCACATACTTTATAATTATATTTTAGAATTATTTTTTAACGGGAGTACATTGACCAAATGACCTAATGGAGGAGCTGTCACTGAAATAATATAAATTTACTGTTAAGTGTAAATCAGTGGTTCATAACCCAGAGCTCCAGTAGACGAATTTTGTAACTTAAATTATTCATATGCTCTTATATTAACTTGGAGAAACAAATTCAATTGCAAAGGTTATTTAATTTCAGCTATAATGAAATTGAAACTATTCAACTCTGCAAATTATTTATCGTATTCACTGAGAATGTGAAAGCTGTCGAAAAAGTTTAATTAAACTCCTTTCAAAGCATACCAAGGCAACATTGAGGACGTTTAACTATTTGAACAAGCTTAGTTAAATGGTACTTTCGGCCATAAATAATTGAATGCACCCAATGTTTTCTAGATATTCTCTGACAAAGTTTAGTTAAACCTGTAACTAGTTTAAATGTTTAGTATTTACTTTTAAAGTTCCGGACGTGTCGGTTGTTATTTGAATTTCGAATTACATGTGATTTGAATGCATTTTATTGTAGACTTGATCTTGCTGAAGGCGTCTTTGCAGCCTATGTAAAGGTCATAATACATTCAACGCAAAATGCCCCTTTTGATCTTGCCATTTATTGTTTTCAATATTACTGTTATAACGCAAAAATTCAGGGCCAATAAGTACTATAATACTTTCTTAAGTGAAATTTTATTCCTTACGTAAAATTTGGGGTAATTCAGCTGCACCACGCCTTGTCAACTAAAGACAGGATGTGGACAGGCGGACAGGGATTTTGGCTTTGGTAAAAAATTAAAATAGAACAGATGTTACACTATTCTAATAATAATGAGAATGAGAATTACACTATTTTTTCTACGAACAAAAATTTTTGTTTGAATTCAACATTCAACAGTTGGGTTTTTGAAGTAGAGTACCTAATGTGTCCAGAGAGATGAGGATTACAATTTGATTGAGAAATCTTCATAGCACACTATAGTAACACATTTTCACAATCCATAAATTGACCATAAAATTCATCTTTACAGGTAATAAACTATTGGATACATTTTTCGCCTGTTCAGTGATTTCAGGTGGTGTGTATAGGAGTAGGAATATAATATGATGAAGTAGTGAAGAGCTGTGGCTCAGAATCAAAATGGATAAAACTACAAAGTCGGTACGAGCACGCCAAGGCTCTAATTTCAATAATGACGGAGGCTTGTATTTAATGCATTGTGTATATGTGATATAAACAAAAATCGTCCAGTATAAGAAAACAAATGGTATTACGTGAGCAGAAAAAGATGCTGCGTTGGATAAAATAACAAGAGAGTTCAATGCTAATGCGCCAGAAACTATACCCATATAGTACTAATAGAAATCTAATTGTTTCTTTTTGTAATCGAAACTTATCATCGGATAGGCTGTTGTAAGTATCTTGTCTGGAAATAATATTCCTGTGAACACCAAATTCAATTAATTCCAATCCATAAAGGTCATCAAAAAGCGATATATTCATTATTAATGCCATTTTGTTCGATCCTCATTTTCGCATAGGTAGTACTTCAGTAGAACCTACACTTAGATACATTAAGAACGTGTTACGACGCGGTACAGTCACACATATTTCCTAAAGGTGATATCAGACGGTTCACTTTTCGTTCATTTTTGTCTTTCACTCGAAATGATACAGCTGAACTCAAAATGCAACAAGAGTGCTGAATGAATTCATTAATGAACCGATCCAACGATGCTGGATTTTAGCATTCGGTATCATTCGCTCCGTCAGAGTGAACGAAAAATAAACCATCTGCACACAAAGAGAACGTTCACTCGGATTAAACTGATTCCGAGACGCACTACATCACCCGACGACATATTTTCAAGAAGAACAGATGAATGCGTTCTTTTCTTTGTCATTCACACTAAGTCGTGTGAACATGGAGTGAAAGAATAATGAAGCATTCACTTGCGTGAACATTCACTCGAGTGAACCGTCTGATATCACCTTAGCATAAATAGCAGCAGTGCAGTGATTTGAAGACTTTTTGATTGTCCGACATGATGATAATTTGTGTTTATATCAAAGTCTATATTCCAATAAGCCCGGCCACTCTCTCGACGACGCGAAAATCCCCCTCCTGCCGACACCCACCGTCTCACCGTCAAAACCCACATCTGATGTGGGATTTATTGATTTTTCAGTTCTGTTTGACTTACATCTGCTGTGTTTTTGATTGTGTGGCATGCCTTCTTATGGAAATTATTGTTGCGTGGATTCGTGTAGAAACAATACTGCAATTCATAAACAATTATCATTTTTTCGTCTTCCTAGGGATCGTTGTTTACGACGGCCAAGAAAAAAAATGTTCAGCCAATATTGGACATAAAAAGGAAAGACTATCAGGATTTGTCCACAGAAGAAGGAAATGCCCTGGTTTATGTGGGTAGATATTTTTTGCAAAAGTGTTTTGTTAAACTCAAATGCGATATTTGCCTAAACTTTTGCAATAAGGAAGGTTGTGACCAATCCACATTATTCTGCGAAAAAAAAGTCTATGAAGGTAGTAAGCAAGGACGGTTTGGAGGATTGACAGTTCCTCCAAAAATTTTCTGTGAATATCTGATTTCTTTAGAAAATATATTCACTGAAAATTTCAATGATTCATGTGTGCAGGATGATGTAGGAATAGTAATGAGCTTGAAGACCAAGTTGTCTACTATCGCATTTTCGCATCCTTGCGCAAACTTCCCATGGGAATACCTGCTGTCCTTATATACAAGGGTGCGAATCTATTATACACTGAAATTTGCAAATTCCTCACTAAGGACCTTTAGAAAGAATAAAAAACTTTCTAAATTGAAAATCTTGAAAAATTTATAACTATTCAAGTATTTATTAATTTTTAAGAATGTAGATAATACTCATTTGTTTGTTAATATTCCATTATTTTCATTTATTTATTCAATACTACGCTACAGAGTACACTCCAAATGGACTTGACCTAAATAATTGTTCATTTGTATTCGTTTTGTCCCAAGTTGATGATAAACTGTGTTATTTCTTTTATAATGATTATATCAACACAAATGTTCATTCGCTGATCATTCTGTATTAGTTATTAAGTATTATCAGATATACGCTCGGATATACGTTATTGAAATCTATGTTTATGATTTTTTTCATTCCATTCCTCGGTTAAAACAAAATTTCTGAAAAGTTACTTTGCAATAATGGTAGCTATTTTTGACATATAATTCATATAAATTGCCAATATTTTTCAAAACAAGAATAAAGTCAACATATTTTTTAATTGCACCCGGTAAATTCCTTCACAAATGAATTCACCGTCCTTCACCTCGTATACTACCAAATGACTAGCAGAAACAGGTGTCGCACATGATTTACGACTCCCGCAAAAAATGCCGGCGTTTTCCGACAAACAAAGGAGTGACCGGACATATTGGAATATATTATATTGACTTTGTTTATATCTTAATTTTTCAGACCACGGATCTGTTACTGGGCACTGTACAATGATTTATAAACTCAGATGCCTCGTCAACGAAATATTCTGAAACGTTCTTAAGGAGTAATGAACAAAAGACTGCAATATTACATGGATTTAAAAATGTACGTTCTGTTGTTGTAGTGGGTAAATTGCAGTGGTTTTTAAATGAAAATGATTGTTTTATGTTTATCAGTTTCATGTGTGTATTGGTGAAAATATGTTGTAATATATACCTACGTGTTTATTTTCCCAATAAAAATGTGTATTTAAAAATGGAATCTCACTGGAAAAATGGAAAACATTTTGTAACTAAATTGAGTGTGAAAATTATACATTTTGTAACTAAATTACAAAAAAATATTAGATTAAAATACTCCAATAAATAGTCGCTAGATTTGAATTTTCAAACTTCAGTTAAATTGGAAAGAGCTTGCTGTAAAATCAAACAAGAAAACACTAAAAATTATCCAAAATTTTACAATTTTGAACAATTCATTTTATAATTAAGGAGCAGAAGTAACAAAATGGACAAGTGCCATTTTTCGAAAAAATTAGATTTTTACATAGACCGGTTCTATCGACTATAACCTATCAAACGGGCAAAGTGCGATGACTACTAAGTTCTGATAGTTTAAATCGGGAAAATAGGTAGCACTTTCGGCAAGTGATAGGTTATTTTCGTTATCAAACGGGTCAAGTGCCATAACCTGGCCATAACACACAGTCTGTCGTGCCACACGGCCACACAGTCGTTAACAAGAAATGGACCTTTATAAAGTATATTTTTGTAAAATTTCCAGACAGCTTGGTCACTTATAAGTTTTACAGAAAAGTATTGGAAGAAGACTTTCGAAAATTTCGAAGTTAAAGCCCAAGGTGGAAGAAGCCGTCCAGCAAAGTTGGAGTTGGATATGCATCATCAAAAGCCAGAAGCAGCGACTATACTTATGAAAAGTGATATCGCATTGTCGCAAATGCCACGAAGCATGGCAAATGTGTTCTCAATTCATTTAGTTCGTACCTACTTCGACCCACATGTTCCACATGAGTCAACTTCCATGTTATAACTAAGGAACCGAGTTTGGGGATAACAAGCATTCATATACAGGGTGTTTCACGACGATTGAGACAAGTAATATATCATAATTGGGCAGTAGTATATAATCAAAATTTTGGGGGTGTAAATTAGAGCAAATGTTGCATATTTTCTTGTTATTCTGTTACCCAATGAGTTATTTGTTTTTGGTCAGGTGACGTCGCATTCAAAATTATTAATGGGGCAGCCTGTATATTTGTGCCTTTCTGTATTCCTCCCGATAAAACAATTTCAACTAATTAGCCACCACCATCTCCCAGTACCTTTCTACGAACGAATTAACAGAATCTGCCAAAAGCTCTGTTTCTCTCTTCCAACAAAATTATTCCCCACTTCTAATGATGTTCCCCCATGGCTATCTGTTGCACCTAATATCGATACCCGACTTACAAAGTTTAACAAACACGAAGTACCTACACAAGTTATCACAAACAGCTTCAAAAATGTTATTTCGCAATATCACGACTATAACATAATTTACACAGATGGATCAAAGATGAAAAATGGCACCTCATGCGCTGTTGTTACGAATTCCGAGGTAATTGGACTTAGATTACCAGAAGCATTCAGTATATATTCTGCAGAACTATATGCAATTTACAAGGCATTACATATATGCAAAAATCAGTCAACTGGAAATTTTCTTTTGGTCACAGACTCACTCAGTGCAGCAGTTAGCATGGGGAAACTGTATCACACCAATGAACTCCTTGTCCAAATTAACAAACAGATTGCTGAACTTAATAGCAGTCATAAAACGGTATCTGTCCTTTGGGTCCCATCACATACAGGAATATGCGGTAACGAAAGTGCTGATAAGGTTGCCAAGGAAACATCAGAAAATTCATCCCTTCCATTTGCAGGGAACAGAATTACCAAATCAGATTTGAAGAGCCTCATTAAGGAAAAAGTGCATCTACATTGGCATAATATGTGGTTAAGTTCAAGTAGCAAACTGAGAAAAGTCAAGCGGAGTATAACACCTTGGAGAACATTGCTCACTAAAAGAAGAACACAGACCATTTTGACACGACTACGTTTGGGTCATACATGTTTCACTCACGAGTATCTTCTTAAAAGGGAAGATCCACCTATGTGCATGACATGTGATGTACAAATAAGTGTTGAACATGTATTAGTGAAGTGTCCGGTTTTTGAAATAAAATGTGTAATTTTCCGTGCTCCATAGACTCGTTATTAAATGATCACTGTAACGTGGATAATCTTATGAAATTTCTGAAGGACAATGACATTTATAAGAAAATCTAAATAATATGTTATGTAGATGGTTTTTTAACAAACCATACTGTACCACTGCTAATAACCCAAGGCGGTTGATGCAGTTTATTTCTAAATAAAAAAAAAAAAACTAATTAGCACACTTGGGGTCTAAAGTGATTAATTCAAGAGCAATAGGTACTTAAAGGATTGTAAGTTAAAAAATTCATAATTGAATCTCCTGTAATTTTCGGCAATCTTACATTCGTCCGTAATGATTAAGACAAACTGCGATACTTGAAAATGGTTGAGCTATGGAAGATCTAAAAAATATTAACCAGCTACCTAACAATAAGGTCAGTGAAAACACGAAAAA
>CAJUYI010000154.1:132769-151953 GCA_910591695.1 Galerucella pusilla
CTAATTGGATCTTCTCTGCGGAGTTATTTAACGGTTGGGTTCTGCTGGCTTTACGGTTAAGCTAGCAGAACCCAGGTTTTTATTCAAAAAACGTGCATCAGGAAAATCGGCAGTGGGTGCAAACGTGAGCCTAAAATGATCCTAAAATTATGGTGTAATCCAATTTTCCATGAAAATTCGATTAGCTCATTGGTTCTGCCAGCTTAACGTTAAGCTAGCAGAACCCGCGATTTCTCCCACAATTGAAGAGCAAAAAATTGTTCAATAGGGTAATAAATTAGCCTAAAATTATGGCATAAAAAAAGTTGAAAATTCCAAAGTGGTTCTGCTAGCTTAACAGGGGTAAACATTTAAATCGGCGTCATTATTAGGCCATTTAGAGCAACCTAAGACATTTTTTGGTTTTTACAGGAACGTAGAGAAAATATTGCATGCAACTCGTGCAAAAACTGTTTATAGCAACGTGCTGGTCGCGTATATTCATTTTAAAAACTTACTTTTTGCACTTGTTGAATAACTGTAATGTTTCCCAAATGTTTTATAACGTATGCAAAACAATAGTCTCTTCAAGAATAATTCTGGACATTAGACTCATAGTTCTATACCCTTCCCTTTGCGTGGTTTCCTTGTAACTCAATACCTGATAAAAAATCGCGCCCTTGGAGAATGTCGCCCATCTCTCCTAAATACTTTGGATTGTGCTTAAAGTATTGTTGTCCTTAATTTATCCATCAGGCAGAAAACTCTAGTGGAATGAAAGTCATCTAATTTTAATTAGAACCTCAGATAAAACAAAAACTCATCCGTACTTGTATATTTAATATTTTGACTAGTTTACATAGAAGGTAAATATATGTATATATGTATATCAGTCACAACAAAAAAGAGATTCATTTCAAATTTATATAGGAACATCTAAATATATATAACAATAACATATTGTGTAGAATACCTACATAAAATTTACTTAACCTTAATACTGTCCCTTTTATTAATATTAGAAGACTTTTGTTCTCTCAGAATATAACTCTGAAGCAACTTTGATTTCTTCTGTAGTTCTATAACCAAATTATTTACATGTTCTTCCAAAAAATCTATTTTTTCTGATTTTTTCGCGCTGATTTTCTGTAACTTTACAATGTGCTCAATAAGGATTTGCTGATCAATTGTATTATTATCACTAACATTTAAAGATGAATTTGAACTACTGTTGCTGTTGCTAGTTTTTTCCGAGGTTTTTTCTAAATCTTCGAATTTTTCTAATTTTTTATGATGGTGTTGCAGCTCTTTGTTTACCTCTCTTAAAGACATATCATACTTTCTCTTTATCAAAATATTTTCTGACTTCTGATCTACAGCTTCTTGTTTAAATTGATCACACAGCTTGGATTTTTCTGCTAATTTTTTTACTAGATCTTCATTTTCCTCCTTATAATTATGTCTTTCTTCTGTCAATTTAGTATAATACATTGTTGCTTTAGTTTCTTGTTCTTTAAATTGTCTTTTAAGGATTGTTTGTTCACAAGTTAATTGCTGTACCCTTGTTTCAAGTGAAGTGAACTCAGATTGCAGTCTAACATTTTTATCGGTCAGCTGTTGAGTGAATAATAGTAATTCTGCTTCTCTGGCTCTACATGTCTCCATATCACCTTCTAGTTCTTGATTTCTTTGTTTCAGCAAACCCATTTGTTCATTACAAGCAACTAATTGTTCTTGCTCATGTTTTAACTGAAGTTTTAATTGTTCTAATTGTACTGACTTTGTTTGCAAATCTACAACATCTTGACGTTGTTGATCTGCACAACCTCGAAACTCACTTAGTTTCAACTCATTCTCTGACCTATCTTTTTCTAATTGTTGAACCTTCAATGATAAGTGATTGTTTTCTTGTAACATCTCTTTTTGTTTAGCCTGAAACTTTTCCAACTGTTTATGCAGTATTGATATTTGCTCTTCTTTATCTTTTTTCTCATGTTTTAGCATAATTAATGATGCTTGTTGTTCTCGGACTTGCTGGTCTAATACATGTGCTCTATTTTCTTCAGAATTTCGATATGTTTTCACAAATTCCTCAGCTTCTCGTTTCACTTGATCTATTGTATTGACACTCTGAAAAATTAGTATGATCAGTCCTGGCCAAATTAATATGTTTTAAGTGATAATCAACTGAAGGTTGGAGATTATATTATATAGTTTGGATTTATTCTTTATAGCAGTATATACTGGAGATGTCAGATATATCAAAAAACAAATAACAAAAATGAATGCCCCTTCCCATAGCTGGGACAAAGTGC
The DNA here is from genome assembly GCA_910591695.1 of Galerucella pusilla. Classification (NCBI taxonomy): domain Eukaryota; kingdom Metazoa; phylum Arthropoda; class Insecta; order Coleoptera; family Chrysomelidae; genus Galerucella; species Galerucella pusilla. The sequence goes on from CAJUYI010000154.1 coordinate 135,064, forward strand.
AAGTCAAAATGAAAGTTTGCAGCTTGTAAGAAATTTCGATGACATCAACTTCAACTCTGACACCAAATTGCGTTGTGAATGATCACACTGAAATAGATTTGCTTATATTGTGTGCCAAAGTGCCACTTGGCCGGCAAATTGATTACAAATGTGGTTTAACTTTTTAAAGGATAACCCGTTTCAGAACGTCTAAAATTTTGTGTTACAACCTTTTGAAGTTAGCCAATGGTTTAACATACCGAGTTACAACACACCCTTAGATTCATTTAATAACTGAAGATATATTTGTGAAATCAATTATTATTAAGTAACCAAGTTTTTGACACTATAGGTACCTATCCAGATATAGAAATTAAATGGCACCTACTTTCTATGACAATCATTCAAGCAATCATTATAACTTACCTCTTGATATTTGGCATTAATATTCTCTAATTTAGCTTGAGTTTCTTTGTGAATATCCAATTCAGTTTTAAGATTTGATTGTGCCCATTTCAATTTATTTTCCAATATTGCATAGTCACTTTTTTTCTGTTCCAATTCTTGCTGAAGGATTTTATTATCACAATGCTTTTTGTCTAACATTTGACATATTCTATTTTTTTCTGACCCCATTGTCTGAACTTTATGTTGCAGAATATCGGATTCACGTAAAGCAGTACTAAGCTTTTTTTCAAAAGCTTCTTTTTGTTGTTTCTCTTTAAGTACATTTTTTTCTGATACTGCATAACGTACAACTACTGCTTCCTTTTCTTTAATAGCTGCATTTCTCTTTTTTATGGCTAATTCTAGTTTAAGTTCTAATTCTTTGACTATTTGTTTTATATTTAAATTATCTTCTTCAAGAGATTTCAATATATTAGAGTTTTGTTCTATTGTATTTTGTTGATATGCAATAGTTTCTCGTAATTTTTCAGTAACACTACTGTCTGTATAATCATTTTTTAGGGACTCGCTATTAGAAATGCTGTCTTCGGTACTACTTTCAGAACAATCTGTTCCACTAGGATCTAAAACACTATCTTCTGAAATCACTTTTTCCTTTTCATTGTCACTGTGAGATTCTTCTAATTCAACTTCTATAACTTGCAAATTTTCTGAATTTTCTACATCACTGTTCATTATACACCGAACAATAAAACCAATATATATTTACAATTTTAATTTCTGTTTTAAGTTTTAATTGAAGTTTTGACTCCCGTGTTTGAAATACTGAGTTTTGACAGGAAGTGACAGCAAACGTATGATAACGATTTTTAGGTATATTCTTCTTCTGCTCTTGGTTAATGGACTCGCACTTTTTCAATCGGCTGTCACTGATTCTTTCACCTCAGTCAGAGCCTATGCCACAATTCTACTGCCATATCATTGCCATATCATAGGATTTTTTTATTTTTTCCATTTTCTCTCCATTAAAGACAAAATACAGCAGTAGCATAAGCAACTAATCCTCTCGTCTCGCCCTAGAAGATGAAACCATATTATTTCTGTATATGCTAGGCAAACATCCTCTGGAGTATTACTCAATAAAGGAAAAAGAAGAACTGCACCTAGCTATTCTTCTTTCTTTTCTTCACTCTTATCTCAGGTCAAGTTTCATTGAGAGATAATAATAAACATTGCCATTACTAATGTGATTACCACATTTGATTTATACCACTATAACTTACAACCTTTTCTTTATTCTACATTTAGTATGATTTAGTACATTTATACCACCGATCAGCTGTGCCGAATATTTGAGCATTGATTAAATCGTGCTCCTTCGAATCGTAACTGAACTATTTGGTGACTATTTGCTCAGGTCATATTTCAATTTCACAAGAAATTACGGCACTTTCCAAGCCAAATTGCTGCAATGGAGGCAAAATGGGCAAAATCATTTAAATGCATAAAGTGCAGCAAACCATAGTTACTTAAAAATGTTTAATTTAAGAAGACATGTGAAAAACGTCACTCCTCGAAAAATTTTAACCATAAAAGAAATTGGTCATTTCACATGAAAATACACATCAGTAAAGAAGAGAAGAACTCGAACAGTGCACAAAGATGTGCCCAATATGTGGATTTCGTCATTCAGCAAAGGAAAATCTTCTCCAGCATTTTAATTCTGTTCACAACATATCTATCCAGACAAAAATTGATTTTAGAACAGAAACAGATTTTTTTTATTGGAAAGAAAGCATTGAAACTAAAAACTCTTTGAAATTCATTAAAAAGCATTCCACAATGAAATTTAAAAATCACGAAGTTACCAATTTCATTTGTCATCGTGCTTGCTGGCTTTTTCAAACCATCTGGAGTGGGGGTTCGAAATATTAAGATAATGGGAAGTAAGAAAATAAATGGATGGTGTCCTGCAAACATTCAATTCAGAAAAAGTACTGATGGTAGCTGCAAAGCAATATATTTAGCAACCCATGTTGGACATAATGATAATCTAGGTCATTTGCAATTGTCTTCTATTGAAAGGAAAAGCTTGGCACAAAAGATTGCATTGAATATACCTTTTGAGGATATTTTGGATGAAGTGCGTAGCAGAGTCAAATTTGAAGCGAATACACCTTGTCACAAAGAAAGATTTGCTTAACATTAAAACTGCTTTTAACCGTTTATCCTCCTCAGTAAGACATCAGAAACAAGTGATGGTGAGTTAGTTGTTTAACAACTCCTGCCACTTAATTGGAAATAATAAGAATAATTATTAATTTCCAACCTTTGTTGTATGGCATTGGACTAAAGGTGGAACATCTTAGCCCATTTGTTATCGTTACAGTAGGTAAGTGAATAACAAGTAACTGCAAATAATTTTTAATTTTTTCAAAGCTCATTTGTTTTCACAAACTTAATATATCTAAGTATCGTAATATGTCATATCAGGTAAAAGAGGATTGAAAAAAGAAACAAAAAATTTCAAAATACCTAGGTATAACAAGTTTATGTAGGTATGGTTGGACAATGGTTTGTTAAAAAATTTATTCAAATTTTCGAAAGACCCTCAAAACTATCGAATTTTGGGCACACTGTACATTTCCAAAATTCTGTACCCATAGAAAAACATGCAGTTTTCTCTGTTAACCTTATTGTATGTGTTTGTTTCAGAATTTGAACAAGACAATTTGGTAATCGTGGAAAATTCTATGAATGATCCGTTACTATCACCTTTACAGAGCACCAGTAAGCCCAAACCTACTCCCAAATCATTAGAAATTGAAACACGAAACCTTGAAGCAAGAATTTTACTGCACATAAGAAGTATCACCAACCTCTAAGCTGGGGCGACGACCCAGCACTGTAGTTGAACGCGTTCGATGCGATAATTACAGTCAAGCAAGGTCGGACATGGTCATAGTACTTGGATGGGTGACGACCATGCGAGGGAAAACCATCGTACAGGGCCCGTACAGCCTGCAGCGGACTAGCATATCACAGCTCGCAGGCATTATACCAATGAGCACAAGGTATAATGTAGATATGCCGTCTATCGGAGGAGACGTTAAACCGAGGTCCCGAGTCCATGGATGTTGGGCTCGTTAAAGAACGCTACCACTGGTTGGAACACTAGTGGGTCGCCAAAATTTCCGGTTAGGGGTAGAGTGCTCCCGGCGTCGGTGATTATCCACAGTCGCAGAAATAGACCGACGTTAAATAACAGAATAAAAAAAAACCTCTAAGCTGCAATTTATTTAAAAAATGGCAGATCAACTCCCTTCAACCTTAGCAGCAGCAGATGATATGGATACAAGTTCCACATTTAGGTACATTGGATTGTCCAAAATCTGTACCACATACCAAGAAATTCAATGTACAGAGACAATTGTTTACTATAAAAACAAAGTCACACAAACGAGTTAATTTACAAAATCTATGTGTTGATGATCCTCAGTTAGTTTATTTGTTTCAACTTATGTCTATAGAGAAATACATAAAAGAGATATGTTAGACGTGTGGCTTAATGTTAACACTAGTGAACACTATAGCGCCTACCTTGGCTATGTATCCTCCTACTTGCTTCCTCCAATACATCAAGGTGGCGACATAGTGTTGCCTTTGCCGCCTTTTTGTGTTGGAGGTTGCATTGTAAAATATTTACCTTTTTTCCAACGTCCTTACCCATGCGAGAAAGTTGAATGGAATTGAATTTGATTTAGAGGTCCATCTGCTCCTCCGCTAGGGGAGCGACGACCTCGCTGTTTTCGGGTGCCTCCTCCGTCAGGTCATCGACTGCTTCGACGTCCTTTTCGGGACCCATGGTGGCCTTGGGGTCAATATCCACTTTAGGTGGCTCGACTTCCAAGGACCTTGGGTTTTCAGAGGTACCCCCTGCTTCCTTTCTCGTTACCCTGATAGTCAATAAGGTAAACGCATAGCTCATGCTCATCGATTTCTTCATGAGGACGAAGACGAAGAGGTGACCTTGTGGGTTCACCTTTACCTCATGGTGGAACCATCCTACCACCGTCAGATCCGACCAAGTACCCTCTCCTTTCCACCGGATGTCGTTTGGTGGACGTCTTCCAGGATAAAGAGCAAAGCCTTGGTAAGCTTAGGGAGCCCATCCACACTGACGACCGCCAGCGATGCCTCCTTTCACGGCTTGAGGTTTTTTGTGGCTTTTTTCAGCCACTTTAGCGTCCTGTCGTAATCGCAAACCACTCTGATGATTTCACCGGACTATGTCCACGACTTAAACGTGGGCGCTTTGCTGTTACTGCTGGAGGCGGAGAAGATGATCTTATCCAGCTCCTCTAAAGCAGTTGGTTTTTGATGATCATCCCCCGTTCTGCGGTAACCTTACCGTACGGGCTAGTCTCATCTATAATAGCAAGGTGTCTCAAAGAGGCATCCGTAACGGTTTTGGCGCGGCGACATTTCTGTCACTGCGCGGCTTCTTCAGCCTTCTAGGAGTACCCTCCGTGGAGGTGCTAAAGTGAGGGCGCTTTTCTGCAGGGGCAACCAGCTCCTTGCCTTTATTCAAGGCGGAGCTCTTGGCGTCCGCTGCAGGAAGTGCTTTTGCTGTTGGAGGTGGAGTGGGGGAGGAGGGGGTGCACTTGTAGTTGCTGCCACTCCTGATTCCTTTGCTCTCTTCCTCCTTTTGGCTTCGGCGCCGCAAATGCGCTTTCGCCTTGACTTTTGTGTTACATCACGGGGTGATCTTTCACGTCCAGCCTCATTCTGAGCAGTATTTTGGGGTGGACATTTCTGTTCAACCCCAGCTACTGCCTTTGATTGGGGTGAGCACTTCTGTCCAGCCTCGGTATTTTTTTGTGTGTGTGTGTAGTGTACATGTGTGTTCCCACGAGTAGCAAGGGAAGGGATGGTCTCCTCTGGCAGAGCCCCGCATTACCAAAGGAAGGCTAATTACAATGGGGTTCCTCCCGGTTCCAAAGGGGATCGTTCGTAACCGCATATCACTCTGCGGCCATTCAGCTGTTAGCACGATTCCTTACACCTTAGCTTGGGTAGGTCCACGGTGGCATGTTTCGCAAAGGCTTTTGGGGAGGTTTAGCTCCCCTCATCCTACTTATTTCTGCTACTGACCAAGGGACCGGAGACCCTTGGCCGTTACCTGGGGACGCGCCCGATAAATAGCCCAGTCCACGGTTTCTAAGCACTTATGACATCGATCAATATCTACATCAGGGAATCTGGAAAAAAATATTTGCAAAGGTAATTTTCTAGTTATTGGATTTAGGGTGGGTATTATAAAACTATTTTGACATATAACTAAAAGTTAACTTGTAGAATGACGTCACATGTTATAGTTAACTTCAAAATGGCGGAGTTAACTTTGTCGGGTGGAAGAGGTATCGATTAAAGTTAACTTTATGGAAAAACCACGTTTTCGTGATTTGATAGTTGCTCTGTTCTATCGGTTCTGTCACAATTTGGCATTTATAACCTCAATTAATTATATTTTGAATATTTTGATTGCTTTTACTTTGTTTTCTTTGAATTTTGGAATGTTATCAAACGATATCCAAGATATTTTTGAGGAACTTTCTACCGACGATGAAGAAGATGCTATGAATAATGATAGAAAAGATTCAATTTCCTCATTGGAAAAGTTTATGGCTCGTCTATCCATTCAGACAGGAACAAATGAAATAAAAATTCCACACTGGGAACGAAATAACAAATACACCAAACAGACATATCAAAACTAGACCATAAAACTAAAGTCAAAATGCCAAAACTTTGGGCCATAGAGAATATTTCTTTATGCTCCAGGCTATTCTTCTTTTTATTTCTCTTCTTTTTTTTGGAAATGAAACTTTTATAAAACTCACATTTTAAAACCTAAAGTTAACTTGACTGTTAAATTCAAAGTTAACTTCAAGACATGTTTATAATACCCGCCCTTAAACAATTACCTATACAACACTCTACCTGGAGGCATCTTGAAACATACACCATTAAAACAGAGCAAGCACATAAACACATTTTTTAAATTTTAATTAATTGAACATCCTTTCACAAAACGATAAGTAAGGTTTGTTCCCACTGGAAAATATGAATGTTTCTGGAATCGTTTTAAGTACTATATAGTGCGCAAACTAGAATTTGGGATAGACACATCAACCTAATACACCCATTCCATCCAGACGGTACAGTTTGTATACCGTCCCAAGACCGATACTATAAACAGTTGGAACGCTAAGGAAATACAGCATTTGCACGAACGATACCAAGAACGGTTCTATCGCCAGTTGGAACAAACCTAGAAGTAATGTCTACAACTACAACCCAAAACACAGCAATACACTCGCACAAAATTATCGAATATTTTTCATCTGGGAACTCACAAATGTGACCCCATCTTATCAGACTCATTTGACCCCTACAAAACTCCAGGACCAGATGGTATATTCCCCAAGCTCCTCCAAGGGGAAGGTCCTTTAGCTCTGATACTTCGAAACAGCCATGCTCTAGGGTATATATCAATGAGGCGTTGAACCTATATGGTATTTTAATAAAGTATATTATTGGTACTACTTTGCAAAAATTGATTTAAATATTTTTTAAACCGAATATTTTAGGATACTGGAAATTGAGAATTCCCAAATGTTTGCAAATTTCACGACAGATACGTCATATCACTGAACTTGAAGTTAGCCGGTTTCTGATTCAGAAGAAGCTGTCCTGCATAATTTGGTCTCGGCTCTCAAAATGAGCAAAATGAGTCTGAGTCATAAAAGGAAGTAGCCCTTGCAGCTTTTCTAGACCTCGAAGGTGCTTTTGACAACACATCGAAGTCATCAATAAACAGGTCCATTAAAAATAGATAGATGGGATCAACAACACCACATGCAAATGGTTAGGGTCCATGCTCGAGCTTAGGAGAATAACAGCGCATATGCTTACAACTGAAGGATGTCCTCAAGGTGGAGTACATTCATCACTCATCACTTTTATGGAACCTAATTATTCTTGGTCTGCAGGTGGAATGATCAATTCATATGGATGTATGGCTTTGAGGACGACAGTGATTGTCACCAATGGAAAATTCCCAGGAGTAGTTATGAATTTCCTACAAGAAGCGCTACGAAGTGTGGAGGAATGGTGCCTTAAAGAGGACGTTTCAGTTGATAAAAAAAACTAGCTGCTTTTACGATTAGAATAATTATCCCTCCGGGTAGAGTACTGAATAGAGTACTAGAAATAGAAGTAGAATATCTGGGAGTGACAATTGATTCCAAAATGAATTGGAAGACACATATCTGGAAACTATGACTACCAGGCAACTAGGCTATTCTGGCAATGCAGAAGAGGTTTCGGAAAAACCTGGGAGATACGACCTGAGGTGGTTCACAACTGTTATACAATCACAAATGGAACAATAGGCTGGTGGAGGAGGATAGAAAACAATAAATACTAGGTTTTCTTTAATCACTTGAGTAGATATACCATAACAATGTTTAAATTGCTAATGATAATTATTAAAATGTATATCCTCGTATAAATTATTTATTATAGGTACGTACACAGTATTTTTGTTATCGTCGAAACTAATTTATGAAAATACCAGAACACTGGGGTTTTAAATATCCGGTTATAATAAAAATATTTAGTTTATTCGGAACAACCTTCTATCAGTAGGTATATAATAAGTTCATTATCTGTAGTTAACAACAGAAATAAATGTGAGTATATATAGTCACACAGTGAGAAAGGTAACTAAGTATTTCTAACAAATTTCTTATACACCAGTAGATTTTCAGTGATGTATTTTTGATATTTACATTAATATAATTTCCACCCTTATTCTGTTCATTCAATCAATGGAAATTTGATTGAAGGCTTTGAGAATGGCAGTCATAATATCCATTTAGACCGTTTAAGAAAATCGCTTATTTTTATCTCCTTTAAATATATAGGTAGGTACTGAAAATATTGTTGGACATAACGAAAATAATATACCTACTGTAAAAGTTTGAATCCCTCATATCTATATTAAGAGGTGCCGGATTGATAATTTCTAGTTTCCATTTAAATAACATGGAGTCAAAACTGTGTTGTGCTTCGGAATTTTATAACTCACGTAGGGAGCAATACTTCGGAATGATACTTATATTTTTGTAGAAAATTTGACGCTCTACAAAAAATAGCAACTATAATATAAAGTTGTTATATTTTTTTTGCGCGATCGACCTTTTTTGTTTATTTACAGCATCGGTTGTCAGGATGGTAGGTTGTGTTTACTGGTTTCTAAGTCTAACACGTCGGTAAGTGATTCACTTACCGTTCAGACGTCCGTAAGTAAATTACTTACCGACGTCTTAGCCCTACATACATTTAAGTGGTCCTAAATAATATATTACTTCATTCATTACACGAAAGAAACAAAAAAAAATAAGATCCATATTTTTTTAATGAACAGAAACGAACAGAACAATATAAAAAGTGATAAATAGCATAAAAACAATTTCACCAAAATGCAAATTATATTTTAAACTGATCGAGAAGTATGTCACTTTTGACATTTCGCTCATTTCGAAGAAATTAAATTATTTTATTCGAAGTTTATTTCAATACGATCGCGCAAAAAATGGTATAAGCATTTCGAACGTTAAGGGTGATACACCGGTCCTCCATCAAACAACCCTTACCGTTCTTGAAACTTAATATACTATACTTTTTCCAAAGTAATACATCTTCACATTTTTTCAATTACAATCATAGGTCCGTTAAAGCGTTAAGTATGTAGATATCTTTGAAATATATAGACGGTTAGGGTATATGGTGTGTTTAATCAATGTAGGTACTAAATCAAAATGTTTCAATCGAATCAAAGTTGGGACTTTGACAAATCAGATTGCAAAATTTTGTAGTATTTGCTTAGATTTACCAAAGAATCAAGGACTAATAGGATATAAAAGTCTGTAAAAAATATTTATCAACTTGTTTATATTCCCGTGTATTATGTACAGGGTTATTCATTTTAAATGTCCCAGCCCCTACTACCATAGTTATTATTGTATGAACAAAAAAAATTTTTAAATAAAAGTTGTGTGGTTATAAACTAATTTTATTATAACGTTAATAAAAGTACAGTGGCGTGCGTTGTTTAGGGGACAAAAAAAAATTATTCGTTTTTTTTAAATGAGACACCCTATATATTATTGAATTTTTGAAAAGATGTTCTTCTTCTGATTTCGAAAATATACCATGTCATATACCACTATCTCACACCGTTCTTCAGATATTAAATAAAAGTTTTGGTCAACATTTAATTAAAATAACAAATAATAGATAATAACGAATATAACATAGCTTTCTTTGATAATATTGACTTTTCAATATTTATAGTATTTATTAATCCTTTAATATCTTAAGAACGGTGCAAGACAGGGGTATGATATGGTATATTTTTGAAATCAGAACAGAAACATCTTTCCAAAAATTCAATAATATATAGGGTGTCTCATTTCAAAAAACGAATAATTTTTTTGTGTCCCCCAAATTATGCACGCCACTGTACTTTTGTAAACGTTGTAATAAAATTAGTTTATAACCACACAGCTTTTATTTAAAATAGGCTGGGACATTTATAATGAATAACCCTGTACTATATCTAATTAGAAATATAACTATTTGTCTCCTGGAATTATCTTATTTTGTGGCATTACTTATTCTTTCTTCTTATTTTTTTTGGGAATCAAACCACAAAATTATGTTTTTTATTTTTTATTACGGCGTTTCGGTAGCGTTCCAGCTACCGTTGTCAAGACACAACGAAAAAATTTGACATTTAGACATTGTTTGAAAACTATTGACAATGTTAGCTGAAAAGCTACCGAAACGTCGTAATACAAAATAAAAAAACATAATACCCAGGCACCACAATAAAGAGGTCCTAAAGTACCTGCGATCTCTTTTTAAGAAATTGTGACAACTTTTGTTACCAATCCGAGAGGTTGTTGAGAGCTCTATATATCCTCCAAATGTCCGCCGCCGGGATAAGCTCAGTGAAGTCTTAGAGATATCTCAAGTGGAAATTCCCAAAGAATACACTCTGGAGTTCTCTGTGACATTCTGTTACTACTACTTTGGGAAATTCTCATTTCCCTCGTTCATATCGACATCTCTGGGAGCTCGTTGTGTGATGATCACAGGCAGTGCCTAGTGTGAGTTCTGTAGGAAATTCGCATAATATAAAAAAGCCTTTTGTGAGATCCACGAGAGGTCACTTTGCTATATTCGCATGCAATGCTTCTGGCGAGGTCTTCAAGAGTTCGCATTGAGAGCAGTGCAAGATATTTCATATTGAAAAAGGAAACTACTATTTGTAATATCTAATGGAAAACAACTACTTCCCCGTTACTATGGCATAATATGCTGCTTTTCACCTGAGTATTGTGGTTTGATTCCCAAAAAATAAGAAAAAAGGAATATAGTTATCATTATTCTACTGACACGATAATTTAATTATTTAAATAGAGTTCCCTCTGTATCTTTTTACTTCCGATACCGGCAAACAATGCGATTGAGGTCAAATTTCCTAATTCTAAAGATAAGAAATACATAGATTAATAATGTACACGTCTATCATACTTTTATATTAAAAAATGTAGTAGGCTAAATGGTGTCCTGTCTTTAGGGCTTATGATGTAAGATAGCTGACAAATTATTTCCAAGAACTTATAGTAGAATTTTAATAGGTATATAGAAACAAAAAAATCCAAAAGAGACGTAATCAAAACTCAAAGCATACAATAAAGCAGGTAAGTGCACAATCCAATATTCTAAAACCGTTTTTGATGGCAAAGTAAATAAAATTGAGTCCATATTTCAATCAGAATAATATCATCGGTCGACCTTCAAATTGATTTATATGAGCAGAGCCTGACTTAGCTAGAGTGATATGACAATCAGTCTAGTGAACAATTGAAATTAAAATAAATTAAAAAGAAGAAAGAACAAATGGATAACGATCTGGAGTATTAAACGAAATCATGTAGGTAACATGACGTCAACTATGAGTATTTTAGATACTACTTATGTTGATATTTTATTTTTGACCGATGTAAACAAAAAACACGTTGGGCAGTTGAATTGAGCAAGGCAGAAAATTCATATTCTTGCAAATATAGTTTGTGTAGCACGAAGTCATGTTCAAGCTCTAGCACAGAATGGACACCTTTTGACATTTCCATAAGAAATGCTGTGTTGCGATTTTGACTATGCGACAGTATCAGCACCTATCATGCACTGAAAAAACTGTCGAGCTGAGTTTAGCGGAAGTGAACAGTTATACTATGAATAAACAGGAAAACTACACAAATCAAGATGGGGTATATGAATATATGAATGCATATAAAATAAGCATGTATAGGGTTATGAAACACATTGCGACACTTACTCATACAGCCTGAATTCCAAACATTGTACTCCGTTGATATGTTGTTTTCCAATTTGATTTTTCTTTGGCTCGCTCTGTGGCCTAACCGTATCTTAAGATATGAGGTGTCATTACGTTTTTTCTAATTTGTAGTTGACAATAATCTCTTGAGAATTTAACAATTCAATATGTAATACTTACCTACCAATTTTGATAAAGGGTAGATGGTAATAAAACTGGTTATTTTATATAGATATGCGTACCTTTCTAAAAGTTTTACATCATTAGTGTTCGTGTTAAAAGTATTAAATTGGTGTACTAAACACATTTTATGATTTGGTGTGATAATTTTTAAGAACAGTGGTTATATCATATTAATTATTTAATATGGGTTTATATAAAATTTGTACGTGTTATATTTTTTGGTCAATATAATGATAATTTGGTTTATAATCATTAATAAAAATTGTGTGTTAACATATGGCTTTGTTTTGTATTTTAATCTTGAAAGTTATAAAGTTTATACAAATAGTATGGTAGATTGAAGTCGTAGTTTTGAAAGAAAATTTCAAAAATCTAATTCAAATATAAAATAAAATGGTTCTGCAGATTTGGGATAGCTGAATTTTCTGTGGGATTTTTTGGATTTGATATATTTTTAAATGAATGCTTTGAAAAATTAATACCCCTGATTGTCCAGTTTGAAGATTTTTATAGTTTTAATTTTTGAATTTGTCGGTCATTATACATTTGGTTTATTTGATTTAAATTCTGCAGTTTTCAGGAACACTGAAAAGAGGTATCTTACTAAAATAGCATGTACTGTACACGATTGACTTACAACGTACAGCTTACTTTAAAATATATCGTTGCCTTTTACCCTCATAAATAATCTACTTAAACCCTATTGTGTGGGGCAGATATTCTTTTAATCAGTACATGGTTACAGGGTTGGATTAAAAGGGGTTCAAACTAAATAAAATAAATTAACAAAACGATATTTTCATACATTGTGCTCTTGGTTGTGCCTTTTTTCTGAAGTAGCCCTTATCCAGCTCAACAGTCTTTTCACTAGGTCCATCTTGAAGAAATCCTCCCTTGGATGCTCTAGTCCTAGATATATATCCAATGAGATAGTGCATCACAATCGAAGATAATACTCGTTTCCATTGAAAACCGACAGATAGGTTCATCCCTATACAGAGTTCGGCAAAAGTCCAGGACCGGGACAAATATCGAAGAAAATATGAATTTTGTGAAAAATCTTTTCATACCACAAATTTAACTCCAATTTAAACTATAATTTGAAAATATTGCGAAATATACAGGGTGTTCCAATAAAGTGTGACGTATCAAAGTTACTATTTTTCAAATGAAACACTATATGTTTTCGTAATTTTCAATTCTCCTTGAAGTGCTGACTTCGTAGATACCACACACTTGGGGTAAAAATTAAATATTTACAGAGATACAGGGTGTTGAAAATCACCTATTTTTCAACTTTAGGTCAATGTTTTGTGAAAACTGCGAATATTTGGCAAAACGGCTTACATCTCCCTATCCTAACTTTCCAAGGGATACTCGATGGTGCTAAAGAAAATTTAATACAGGATGGTCAAAAAAAATCAGACCACCCTATATCATTACAGTACCTATCCTAGTTAAAGTTATCTAGCTTCGCTTTCTGTGCACCGATTTTAAAGTTTAAAGTACCGTTATAATGTAAAAATATGCGTCTTTCAAGAAATTGCACAGGGTTTCCCAAAAATTACATCTACTGTATTCTGAAAATACGCCACTTTTCTAGCGGGTAAACCGGAAGTAGGCTATTTATATAAATGTGTCACGGTAATTTTAAACTCAACTGTGGAAACCGCATCCTATTATCCAGAACCGTTTCGAAGATATAAGCTCTTAAAAACAGTCAGAATATAATGAGACACCCTGTATTTTGATGTGAATTATTCCAAACAAAACACATGTGACATTGACGTCACCATCTTTGTCGCGCTATAAAGGTGGTTTGGAATTATTTTAAATGACATGGATCTTCAAACTATGTTTTCCAAGTTGATATTGATTTGAATAAACAAGACTTTAGGGCTTTTCAGACGCCGTTTAACGATATCTATTATTGAATAAAAAAAATTGGAAAGTTTCATATTTTAATGATAATTTTTTACTGGATATAGTAACCAATCAAATTACTTAATTTCAAGTCACGTGTCAAATTTCATCCAATCACCGCTGTATTACAGCGATAATACCCTACATGTGGTGTTGATCAAAGATAATTATCAAGCAACACGCTTTCGGCATTCTCTATGACAAAATTATCTCGGTATTATCAAGACCCTAGGGGTATTACTACTGATAACTTTTCTCCAAAAAAATATGGATCAATAATTGTATTTCCTACAATACCAGCCCATAGGTGGATTTTCGCTAGTAATACCACTAGAGGTCAAATTATTTCCGGAAATTTTTTCGAGCTCATGAATATTTTGAAAATTATCCCGAGTCGAAGACATTTTCTAAGAATATTCGTGAGCGAGAAAAAATTTCCGGATTTAATTTGACCTCGTGTGGTATTCGGTAAGAAAATTCGACATCAATTGTGTTTATTTGTACTTGCAAAGACAATCCCAGAATCTCTAAATCAAGAACAAGCAGCTTCCAATCAAGCCATATACAGGGTGCGGCAGATAAACGATCAATTAGAGATATCTCGAGAACAAAAGGTATCTGAAATATGAAAATTGGCATGAAGGGGTTTTGAATAATGAGCTATTCAATGAAAATATTGCCGTCAACATTCTACTTCCGGTTATACCGGAAGTCGCACATAACTTTGTAATTTTTAATGGAAGACCCTGTATATTTTTAAATTTTAGGAATATTTACGTTATTCTGAACATTTTTTGTTAATACTTCCCTATACCTATTTTGAACCGTTTTTGAGTTGTAATGTTTTTTATATGAAAATGACACTTTTTTACCATGTACATAAAATTCGATATCCTCTAATGTAATTTGAATAAAAGTTTAAATTTCTTAGGAACTATTTACCACATACCGCTTTATCGTTTACACTGTGAAGTTACCTTGTTTATTATACAGGGTGCTGTCAAAATTGGAATAAAAACGGAATCCACAATCTTCGCGTAATTCCTTTTTTTCAAATGGGACACCCTGTATGTTATTATTTATTTTAGAAGAATACGTTGCCCACTATCGATATGTATTACTATTCCCTATACCTATCTCCTGCAGTTTTCAAATAAATGAGCTTTATACATTTTTGTCACAAATAATTAATTTATCGTCGCCCATGGAATATTCTGTCAAATGACAGTTATTGTTAATGTTTAATAGTCACCTTGTTGTATGCCTTTGTGTGAAGGGTATAATAATACTTTGCCTTTAATTTTCTTAACAAAATAATAATGGCACATTTAGGATATACAAATGATGATTTTTTAAATTTAATTATGATTCACGGTGAGTATAACAGAATGGTATCCAGAACTTGCCGTGTGTTTGCTGAGAGATATCCTGAAAAGCCTCGACCAAATCATAAAACTGTAAAACGTTTGCTACACAACTGTTCCTAGTTTGGTCAGTTTAAAAGTAAAAGAAATAAGCCCAAGACCCATGTCGATAATGAGGATTTACAAATAGACATCCTGGGATATTTTGCAGCTCATCCAAATTCATCCTTAAAAGAGTCTATAAATGTTTAGAAGTTGATTTGAACATTTGTTGAATTAACAAGTACCTTATTATCTTTGATAGTATCTGTATAATTGTTCAATGTTTAACCGAGTGTTTAACTCAATGAATTAATACCACATAGCCTATTAAGAAAATTAATTTTTTGTGACAAAAATGTATAAAGCTGATTTATTTGAAAACTGCAGGAGATAGGTATAGGGAATAGTAATACATATCGATAGTGGGCAACGTATTCTTCTAAAATAAATAATAACATACAGGGTGTCCCATTTGAAAAAAAGGAATTACGCGAAGATTGTGGATTCCGTTTTTATTCCAATTTTGACAGCACCCTGTATAATAAACAAGGTAACTTCACAGTGTAAACGATAAAGCGGTATGTGGTAAATAGTTCCTAAGAAATTTAAACTTTTATTCAAATTACATTAGAGGATATCGAATTTTATGTACATGGTAAAAAAGTGTCATTTTCATATAAAAAACATTACAACTCAAAAACGGTTCAAAATAGGTATAGGGAAGTATTAACAAAAAATGTTCAGAATAACGTAAATATTCCTAAAATTTAAAAATATACAGGGTCTTCCATTAAAAATTACAAAGTTATGTGCGACTTCCGGTATAACCGGAAGTAGAATGTTGACGGCAATATTTTCATTGAATAGCTCATTATTCAAAACCCCTTCATGCCAATTTTCATATTTCAGATACCTTTTGTTCTCGAGATATCTCTAATTGATCGTTTATCTGCCGCACCCTGTATAATAATTGCGTTTTTAATATAAACAGTAATCATAATGGTCCAAAGAATTTAAAGAACATCTGAGCTCTAGTTGAAATGAATCAACATTATTATGTGAACAAATAAAAATTAGATTGTCAAATATAATATCATTATTAATATTATTATAATGTCATTATCAACGTCAAAAAAAACTTCCAGTATAATTCGCTGTTGGGTACCAACCTGGAAAAAATTTCCGATAAAATTCATCCGTTGCTATGGTGATCTGACAGAAATACACGTTCTGATTGGTTAAAAATCACAAGTGTGGAATTTTCATAGTTATTTTTTTATGGCACTATTCAGTAGTTTTCTTAACGATGAATTGTCATCGGTAGCGAAATATTGGAAAAACTCGTTAATTTAGAAGTTAGAAAATTAATCTTTAATTTTATATTCTGCCCCCCACCCAAAAAAAATAACAGTGAAACGTCATCGAACATACTAAGAATACAGTCTGGCGTCATAAGGTCTATTCTCACAAGCATCACAGACAGTCTTTGACAATCCGGATTCGGCGCAAAGACCC